>CAKAOI010006914.1:376-34793 GCA_916701655.1 Sebastiscus albofasciatus | reverse complement strand
TGTATATACGTTCAAGAATTATCTAAGTAAGGATATGGAGTTCTTGGGTTAAAGAGGTGCATGCATACTTGCAAACATAATACAGTAAATAATTGTCAAGCAGGAGGCAGGCAATAAGAGTTAACAATATAAATACATATTGTAGCCTAGAGTGGTCCAACAGGTTGAACAAACTAACAAGACTAAATTGAACGAAGTCAATTATTTTTTTTCCGTCAGCGCAGAATACAAAACTTACACCACACACTCTCCTGTGTTTGTGTGTTGCAGCTCTGCTCAGGAGATACTGCTCGGGGCGTTGAGGCCCTTCACCCGCTATGAGCTGGCAGTGCAATCTAATGGAGTGGACGTGGTGGGACCATTCAGCGGCACAGTGGAGGAGTCGACCCTGTCTGACCGTGAGTCCCTGCTGTGCTCCTATCAGTGCAGTCAGCTAAGTTTGTATTCCATTTTAGTTTTTAAAGACCCAACGATCAAAGTCCATGAAGATTTTCCTGTAGTATTTTGGGGCCTTGAAAACATGCCTGGTATTGTTAGCATTATATTATATTATATTTTTTCCTTTGAAAAGCACTTGTAACTTTGTTTTTGAAGGTTGCTGTGTAAATAGTTATTATTGATCGGTGCAGGCATTTTGACTCTATGACATTTTTTTTTTTTTGCATTTACTTGGTTAGGAAATTAGTAAGTAAACTCACTCGAATGTGGCCTTCGATTCTTTTTTTCACTCACTTGATAGTGAAAACATTCTCCTTGCTTTCACAACCTTTGCAGTGCCCTTGAGCATCACTTCACTTCTAAACAGCTCAAGGGGAACTTCACTGTGCCAAAATACAGAAGAGTGCAGTTCTACTGGGCAGCTACTGTACTAGGTGTAAATGTGTGGGAGCATTTTACTTTAAATAAAGGTTAAATAAAAAAGTAAGAGATCAAATTGCAGGGTATTGGTCCTTTTAAATTAATTTAAAATCAACTCAAAATACAGTTATTAGAGACCTAAGAATCTTAACCTGTCTTCTCTTAGATTTACAGTTGGTCTTGAAATATGTCACACGTATACTTTTAAGGGCTGGGATGATACCTATGGGACCTATCTCCCGATTCGATACTATCATGATACTTTGGTGCCGATTTGATATGGTTTTGCGTTTTTACGTATTACGATTCTGCAAGTATTGCGATTCAATATTATGATTTATTGCGATTTTTGTTAGCTTTTTTAACACTAGACCATGGGAAAACGTTGAATCATACACTTCTAGGGACTTTTACTTTGGAAAATATCTAAATTAATACAGTAAAAATGTTTGATATTCAGCATGTATGTAGTCAGAGATGTCCTGAAGTCAAATATATCAGTCATTGTCAGGAATTATTTATTCCATTTTTTCCAGCAACCCCAAAATTAAAGAATGAAGACATTTCCCTCACAAATGAGTGGTATTTCCTATTTAATTTAAAAGGGACATGTTTTATACTTCTGGTGAATATAATCCAATCAGTCTTATTTCCATATATGTATTTTGTATATACAGTTCCCTTTGTTAACACCTTATTTTGAAAACCAGACAAAGTCACGTGTATACTCCCACTAACTTCGCCAAGTCCATCGCCAGAGTTAGCTCCGTTCTCTTTATACATCCATGGTCAGCTCCATCGGGGCCGTTTGAATGCATTTAACATAAATGTCAATATATGGGTGATGTACAGTTGTAGCGTCGGCTGATTTGACCACGGAGATGAGATTGACGGCTTGAACGCAGCTTTAGCCGTGATGTCTAGCTCTGCTTTTCCTGATAATGTGTGAAACCCAAAGTGTTTCCATTATTTTGTATGTGTAGTGTTTTCCACTTTCGATTTAAAATGTGAGGGTGCAGGTCGTATCCATGTGGACCCTACGCCGTTCTCTACAGTGTCGTATCTGCCAGTTTCTGCTCACTACGGCCGGCTGCCTACTGTTTGTTTTGAGTGACGGATACAGAATGGATATGACATCACGTTTCTCTGACTACAACTATATTAATTCTGGCATTAAAAAAATCAATTTCAAAATCGTAAAAAAAAGAATCATGGATTTAAATTGATTTTTTTTCCCGCCCCTAATACTTTTGCATTCTGTCTGCCAAAATATATTACCTCATCTCCCTTATAAATAATGTATTTCATCTTCATCATCTGATTAGCTGCACTTGGGTTTTATGTCATTATTTTAACCTTGGTCTCCAGCTAGCAAGGTAAAGGTGTTGCATTCTGAAGCCTGCAGATACTGTAATATATTCGTGTGCCTGTGCATGCAAGTGAGTGTGTGCTCACTCGTGTGGATCAGTGTGTTGCCTGGCTAGTGGCCAGTGGAAATGGGAATTAGTAGTTGGCATTGATGGCTGATAACTGGCTGTAATGAAATACCCAGGTGTAGTAGTGGCTCTCGTGTTGGCCAGCACCTCTGTCTGGAAGCCAAGTGAGGGTGGAGAGCGCAGAGTGGGCTGCTTTTAATGACATTATTACCACCAGTCACCCCGTCACGCTCTCCACTGCCATGTATCATCACCTGAGCCCCAGCCCATTCCCCCCATTGCCCTGCTCGTCCCCTCTCTCTTGTACCCAGGTGGCGAGGACACAAGGACCCAGATGGTTGTCACACAACATGTCAAATCCCCCACCAAGACAATATACATTCCACAGCTGTGAGGCCTCATTTCTGGGCTCTAATTACTGACCCAGTCCTCCTCTCTCCTTCAGGGCCCTCCACACCTCCTGAGGAGCTGCAGCTGAGCGCTCTGGACTCCTCGTCTGTGCTGGCGAGCTGGCGCCCTCCGCTGGAGCCTAACGGTATCATCGTCAGCTACAGGATCTTGTTCAGTGGCAACCTCAGCCAACCGGAGCACTTGTGGGAAAACCTCTCTCAGGACGGTGGGTGTTTGCTGGCACGACACGACTGCTCTTCACCGCACTTGTTAATTACTGAACTTTTGGCTTTTAATTCAGTTTAAGAGCAACTTACAATCTTATAATGTTGTTTAATATGCCTGAGTGGAACTGTGTGATTTACGATGGGCCTTGTTTCTCTGTCTCAGGGAGCATTACCAGTGTGGAGGTCCAGGGTCTGTCCAGTGGCACCCGTTACTTTTTTAAGCTGGGAGCGTCTACTGAGGTGGGGCCAGGGCCTTATTCGCCTGTAAAGGATGTTCACATCCCCCTTCAGAAGTATGGTATGTGTCAAATCGCACATTTATAGGTGCAGAAGGAGTGGGAAAGACGCACTCTCAGTGTCTGGAGGGTTTAGGGATGCAAAATTCTTAATGAGAAAGGCACAACACTTGTCACTTTACTAGGGTCAGAGGCATTTCTGTTGCTGTGGGCTGAGATAGAAATTGACTACCAAAGAGGAAATGTAGCCTCTCTCTTCTTACATGATTGCTAGTTGTTATTTTTGGACTTTCAGTCTATAGAAAACAGAAATACATTTTTTTTTTTTTGGTTTTCATCCTTTTTTACACAAAAATGTCTCATGTTCTCACAAGAAGATATGGAAGCAAATAATTCATGATAATTATCATTTTAGAAGGAACCTGAATACCTTATTGCAAAATTGAATCACTACTGTGTAATTTTTAAATAGAAATAACACTGAAAGTATAGCATTGAAATATTTAACCACCTATCTGAATTTACGTGGTTTTGATTTATACTTGATACTTCTTCCTCTTGTATTTGTAGGTTGAGACGCAGATCATATGACTTACAGAACATAACCAGACGTCTGATTAATTGTATTCAGGCTTGATTGCTTCTCCTCGGCTGTCCAGATGTTCAAGTTGGGAGTTTTTAAAACTTAATTTTAGGTATCTGAATTTTCACTAATCTAATTTGAGAGACATGATTTTGGGGTTTGACTTGAGTTTTGTAGGTCAGAATTTGACTAACTGCGTTTAAGCAACTTGACTACAGTTTTATGAAAACCAAGTTTTTGAAATTGGACCAAATTTTAACCTTCTGGAAATGTCAAAGCAGATAATTCAAATCTGACAAATTCAGATAGATGATGTTTTTGAAAGCAAAATAATAATAATTCAGTGCTATAAATTCTGTGGTATTTGGATTTTAACATTAAGGTGCACTGTGTAATGCCTAGCCACATGCTCCAAACAAACAGGGGGCAGCATTTCACCTCTACTACTGGGTCCATACAACAACTATTAACTAACAGCAGGGCAAGAACATGCAAAATTTGAACAAAGTGTTGAAACTTTGAGAGACATTAACACTGCTGCTATCTTATAATCTTCATGTGTGGTGTCGGTTTATAGTTTACATTAGCCATCTGTGTTCGTGCCACTAACTGGGGGCTGTACGATCTGTGTACATTTTGATAAACTGGCAGAAACAAGAAAACGACCCGCACCTTTGTCTCATCCTTCCTGTGGCCAAGAGACTACTCCGCCTGGAGGAGAGTGTGCGGCAGCTCCAGGAGACGTTCCCCAGTCAGCCGCCGCAGCAACTCGAATTCAGCTGGCACAAACCCCAGCGCTGGGATCCACAGCAGGCCGGGTCTAACCTGTGTACCTGTAGCAACTGAAAGTTTGCTGATCTGGTGGGGAGTCGGGGCAGTCCCCCGGGATCAGACACCTGGTGCTGCTGAGGTTTGCACTGGCTGAATTCGAGCTAACTGCTAACGGAAGGTCCATCCGTCTCCCGGAGCTGCCGCAAGCTCCACTCCCAGTGAAGCAGCCTCCAGGCGGCAGGGAGGACAAGGGGGAGGTTGTGAGTCATTTTTTCAGTAAACAAACCACATGGACCCTGAACCTTCAACGTGATTGACAAGCCCTCACAGCTTCCTTCCGGCCATATCTTACAAATTACCCCTTTAAGTATTCAGAAGTGGTTAAATGTCACAATAAGATATTCAGTTGCTTCTAAGATTCAAAATATCACAGTCATTTTGCTTCCATAAGCAGACACAAGCAAACACCATGCATTCACACACACAGAGACACGTGTTTTCACACCCATACTCATGCACACACACATTCACACACACACTTTCCTATTTCAGTAAAGTGGGTAATTTGTCCCTGCCAGCAGAGAAAGCGTGGCTCGGCAGGACACTGTAATTTCACCTCTCCTATTCTGTAGCATTTTGAGGAGAATTATAAGTGTGGGTATCAAAGGGGCGCCTCATCAGCGACCCCCCAGGGGAGATCTTTGAATTACTGCTCTCTGTGCCTAGCAGAATTGCTGTGAAAAGCACTTTCTTTACTCTCATGTCACTGTGTTTAAGCATGCAATCTCATTATGCACTTTTTAATTCCATCCGCAGCATTTTAGCTTTACTTGTAATTATTAAATGCCCCTTTTGTCTTTAAACAGAGTGAGTTATAAATACAGAACTATGATCCAACGTGAGCCTCATACGTACCTAAGAGGAATATTGTGTACATGCTATCCACCAACCTGTATTACTTACACATATAGTATTTTTTGTTTTCTTTGTTTAGTGCATAATGGATGGGGATTGATTGTCAAAAGGATCATATATCTGGAATATCTAAACATTTAACTTTCCTGATGCAATAAGCAGCGAGAATGCATTTGTGTTGTACCCAAATCCTTAATAAGACAGAGTAACAGGTTTATTTTGTTCACATAGGCTGTAATAGTGTTGCCAGTGAGCAGTGTGAATGGGAGTGAGGTGGCTAGTGGGTGGGTGAGAGCTCCCGCCATCTGTTTCCTCTCCTCTCTATGTCCAGACTGCCAAAGATACCCAGCATACATGAATATCAATGAAGGTCTGCCGTCCCTTGTTGAATGTTGCCTCATATCTTTTCACTACTGTTACTTTGTCTTAAATTAAGGTATCAATATGCAGGGTCTCTTTACACCAGGCCTGAGACAAATAGTATGTCAAACTAGATATGTTATTATAATTCTTAGTATTTTTTTTTTTTAAAATAGAGTTCTAGATATGAGCTAAATAATTGCTACTGGAAACAGATCACATATGAAAACCAATATGGCATATGGCAACATTTCTGCTTTGTGTCAAGTATGTGTTGCCCTCATTGTTGTTTACAATTAATTCTAACATTGTTTTTTCTCCTATCCCATGATATTTGAACAGAGCTGGACATCCATGCAGTGACGGGCATCATAGTCGGTGTGTGCCTCGGACTGATTTGCATCCTCCTCTGCATGTGTTTCAGCTTTCGTAACGGCAAATCCAGGTAAGGTAACTCTAGTGTCAGTACTCGTAAGGTACATGTAGCACATTTTAATGTGTTTAATAGGGCCGTCAACTGATTCAAATATTGAATCGCAATTAATTGCATGATTGTCCATGACTAATCGTGATTAATCGCAAATTAATCACACATTTTTTATCCGTTCAAAATGCACCTTAAAGGGAGATTTGTCAAGTAGTTAATACTCTTATCAACATGGGAGTGGGCAAATACGCTTGGTTTTTGCAAATGTATGTATATATGTATTGTTGCAAATCAATTAACAACACAAAACATTGATAAATATTGTCCAGAAACCCTCACAGGTACTGCATTTAGTATAAAAACAATATGCTCAAATCATAACTTGGCAAATTCAAGCCCAACAGGCAACAACAGCTGTCAGTGTGTCAGCGTGCTGACTTGACTATGACTTGCCCCAAAACTGCATGTGATTATCATAAAGTGGGCATGTCTGTAAAGGAGATACTCGTGGGTACCCATAGAACCCATTTTCATTCACATATCTTGAGGTCAGAGGTCAAGGGACCCTTTGAAAATGGCCAAGCCAGTTATTCCTTGCCAAAATTCAGCGCAAGTTTGGAGCGTTATTTAACCTCTTTTGCGACTAGCTAGTATGACATGGTTGGTACCAATAGATTCCTTAAGTTTTATAGTTTCATATGATACCAGTATCTTCACTCTAGTCCACTACAACCTCTGAAAGATCAATTGCGTAAATGTGATACAAAAAATGAGTGGCGTTAAAACAAATTTGTCAACAAGTTATTATCGTGTTAACTTTGACAGCCCTAATGTTTAATGATTTACTTACTTGGAACAACTCCTGTCTTGATATCTAAAAGCGAGCTAAAACAACCCAGGCAACTGTATTGACGTTCAGTCCTCTGTAGTGCCCAACTCCTCTACTATTCCTCTCATCTCTGATCCAAATAGGGAGGTGTCTGGGGGCCTGGACTCCACAGCTGTGACCCCTCAGTACAGGCGAGGAGGCTGCCCCGTTCCCTCCAACGTGCCAGAGTGCAGCGATAGCCACGAGCTGGAGACACTGATGCCCCCAGGCAGCCAAGAGTCTGGTCAGCCGCTAGAAGAGGCCCCAGAGGAGCAGAGCCTGATGGCAAGTGCTAATCCAGGGGAAGGGGAGGATGCCCCTGCACCTGAACCCAAGGTCAAAACCTGCAAGGGGGAAGCTCTCCTCCAGATGGGCCTTGGATACTCTTGTTATTTTTTTTCACGTGTTGATAGAGGGATAATAGTTGTAATTTTGGTGCATCCACTGTCTTGCAGGCTGCTTGGAATGGCTCTGTGAGTCATAACTGGGCCAACAGAATCACTAGATACAGAGACACCATAACAGAAGACTCTCCAACACTCATTAATGGAGCTCTCAACATGCTAATTACTGATAACGGCACGGTAAATGAATGAACTAAAATTCAATGACTAATCTATTTTAGCTATCAACCTGTCTCTGACAAACATCATAGCTGTAGCATCACTGGGTCAAATGACATTTCTAATTGACTGTTTGCTAAACCACGCCCTCCCCCCCTTAGATACTGTTGCTATGCCTGTCAAGATATCCGTTCTTGCACGGCACATATGCAATGATGGGCATTGGGGCGGATTTACCACTTGAAATGTACAGTCATTTTTGAAACAATAGCTCCTTGATGTCAGTAAGAGGTTGCTGGCTGCTTTCCAGCTGACTGGTTTAAAACTAAAAATCTGTAAAGGGTTCTTAGATATACATTTGATCGCTACATATATGATATTGTGCTGAAGATAAGGCTGTGTATCGGCAAGAATGTGGCAATACGATGCATATTATGATACAGGGGTTACGATTCATTATATCGCGATATATTGCGATACAGTGAGCAAGGCGAAATATTGCGATTTTTAAAAAAAAAAAAAAAATTAGGAAAACTGTCATAGTATGGAGAACATACCACCATATGCACAAAATCAAAGTTAAAACAAAGTTTACTATTTATGCAATCAGAACAGTGGGATCTGCATTAGCAGGAGAGGACGCATCTCTTTGCAAATTAAATAAAGTATTGACTGAGTTAATCTTTGCATGTAAACTATTAATTAAAAATCAATACAGTGTTTTTGACCTGCAAAAATATGCGTTAATTAACCACCCGAACTCGGCCTGACCTGCAAACTGCCAACTTTATGCATTATAGTAGCACAATAAAAGTCAGGACTGAGGTGAAGTGGACTCGAGCGCCGTGGCTCGTGGTGTGTGCCTGAACCCACGATATTTTCTAACAAGCTTACCTGAACCCGCCCGACCCGCAGGTCAGTCACTACTTACACTTATCACTACTCACTAGAGTAGACAGTAAGCTAGTTAGTCGGACATGCAAACAGTTGCGAGCTTAGAGTTAAATAAAACCAATGTTTAATCCATTCCTTACACCTTTGCACTTTGCTTTTGAAAGGGGCAAAAGATACACCACTCACCTTCGACATGTGGACAAATCCAAATCTTGACAGGCCTGTTACAGTTATTAAGCTATGATTGGCCCATCGGTGTAAGGGGGAGGGGTTTAGCGAACAGTCCATTGTGATTATTGTTGATATCTATGTAAAATGTTCATCATACATCATACTGTATATGTACTTAACCCAAAAAACATTGAATGTTTGAGTGACCCCTGTAGATGAACTACCTGAAGTAACAGTAACATTGTTTTGTTGCAGGACTTAGAAGATCATCTGTGTACATCCGTGTGCAGTAACCAGGTGGAGGCAGAAGTCATTGTTCACTCAGAGCTGTCAGACCCAGGAAGGGAGAAAGAGGAGGAGGAGGGCGGCGGTGAAAGGGAGACGGATTCTAACACCACCAGGGCACCCTCATTATCAGAGGACAGGTATTCCCCTTTGAGTCAGCCAAGCCCGACAGGAGAGGGGGACGCTCTCGAAAAACTATCGCTGGCCCAAAGCCCCTCGAGTCTTCCCTTGATAAAGCTGGTGGCGAATCACAACGGGGAGCTTCAAGACACGGGAGACCAGCCGAGCGCAGACATAGAGCCGCAGCAGGACACGGGGCTAACCAATGGCTTCCACTCCCCAAAGACGGTGCGTTCTGTGTTGAGGTCAGAGCACCTGGAGAACGGGGACTCCAGACATTGTCCTTCGGCACCAGTGAAGGCCATCTCTGCTGGGCTGTCCCCTTCCCCCTTTGTCAGCTCCGGCCTGGTCCACTCTACCTCAACAGCACACAGTTATCTGTGCCCGTAGCCCCCCAGCATGTAGGGCAGCGACCCTTACACACACATACAGACATCAGACTGATTTTCTTTCTTTTACGTACCCAGGAAGAATCCCTACGGATTATTTTTATGCACCTCATTATTGGATTCCTTTCTCTTCCATGCAAAGTTTTTATAGGCAATCCATTGTTTCATACGTGTGTATAAACAGTATACACATATTTTTAGTGGTAGAGTATATGGTTATGCATTCAATGGCATCGCAACCATATTTTTCTCTGGCTTTTTTTTTTCTTCCTGTCTTTAGGAAAGAAAAAGAGAGATTTAACTTAACCAAGCATATGGAAGTAGATTGAAGGAGGCTATTCCCACTGTGTCGCGCATGGCTTCGTTCCACTCACGAATGAGAAAAGCCTGGAATGTTCTGTGAGTGAGTGAGACAGGCTGTCATCATGGATGGGAGGATCGGAAGACGCAGGCTCCATGGGTCTCCCTGGGCTTCGCCGCGTGGATGCTACTTTACCGCGGCACTGAGGAATAAGCCTTAAAGAATATCCGCACACTCTGAGAGTGCAGAACACCTGTGTCTCTCTCCAGCCTCCTGCTGTCTCAGGGTCCACACACACACACACACACACACACACACACACACTCACACTCTGAAACACACGCAGAAAGCTAAAGTACAGCTGATTCCACGGTATCTCACCCATAAACACACATTAACACACACATTTCCTGACTGGAGTGTGGGGGTCTCAGGTGCCTAATTATTGTAGGTGCATTTATAACCTCTGTATATTTCTATAGATGATTCTATTCAGTACAAGTACAAAGTCATCATGAAGAAAAAACACTCAAATGTAAAAAAAGATATACAGATTTGGTACACATGAAGTATTCTTTTCCAAAATGCCATATATCCACATGGTGTGATTTTGTAAACCAGGGACACTCAGTTGAAAAGTAAAAAAAAGTGTTTTTTCTGTATTTCAGATGGTGGATATCTCATTTTGGAATCAAAGTATTTACATGTTCATGTTGGTACTGGTTTAATTATGTTGGTGGGAGAACTAGATGTTACAAGAACCCATCTGTAGACCACTCTTCTGATTTGGCTCCCAATTAGGGATGCACCAATAAGATACTGTGCCATTAATTGTCATTTAAACTCAGTATAATAATTTTCTTACGTTGAAACGCTGGCCATGTTTTTAATTAGAGTGGAATTCAACTTGACTCAACAAGCGTATCTGATTCCAGTTGAACATTTTCACAATGCTATACTCTTGCTACAATACCGGAAATCAACATAAGCTGATATCCTATCTGCATTTATCAGATAGGAAAGGCGTTTGATGTGAAAAAAATAAAAAATAAATGTGCTCCAATTTTTTTTACATTGACCCAAAACCGTTCAACGCATAAGTATTCGATCAGATTGCTTTCCATAACTGACTGATACGTGAAGCTGAGTGGAGTCAGTATTGGGTTTTGGCAGTGTAAATGGTGCATCCCTACTCTTTATCAACAACACTACCTCATTTCTTTTCAGGACGGTTTCCAGTGTGGTTTTATTAGTTCTATGTAACTAGTACCTTTTTAAAATCTTTTTCTCAACTTTGATTTTACAGCATTTGGTACTTGCAGAAATAATCGTCCGACACTGACTGTACGTTCTTGTGTTATGTCAAAGGAATTTATATCGCTTTAGTGCATTGCAGCTTCCTCACAGATCTCTGAAAGATTGTGTCACTCAGTATTATGTTACCGGTAAATCCCTACAGAAAACATAAACACACTGTCTCTTTGATACGAAGCACCTGAAACTAGGTCCAGCCAATTTCATCCAATCGCAGTTTTGGACCTGAAGTTCCAGTCAAACTAGCACCAACTATGGGCAAGGAAAGTAAAAGCTCCTGCAATTTGACACTTGAGTGCAATGAGTGTTACTGCTACAGTTTTCGAGTGTGTCTATGTTGAATGTTTTAAATATTTTAAATAATTACACTTCTATTTTTGCTAACCAGTAACACAGAGAAAACAGCAACAGTGAAAAAAAATGCTGTAAATGCCTGACATATGAATTTGTGCCATTGACCAATAGCAAGTCGCCTTGACAGTGCTGACCTTTGAGGGGATGGATAAATAAACTGTGTAAACTTGTTGTTCTATTAGTGACTGAGCAAAGCTGCCATGGTAACTGACTGGTTGGAAGCTTGTTGGCTCAGAGATTTATTTTCCCGTTTCAATAAGTTTTTATTAGAGCTGTCAAAGATAATGCTTTAATACAAATTTGTTTTAAGGCCACTAAGTTATTTAATGCATTAATGCAATCAACCTTTTGGAGGTTGTAGCGGGTTTGGTTATAAAGCTAGAGTGAAGATACTGGTATCATATGAAAGTAGAAAACCTAATGAATCCATGTCATACTAGCTTGTTGCTAAAGAGGTTCAATAACGCTTCAAACTTGCACAAAATTTTGGCGAGGAAAAACTGGCATGACCATTTTCAAAGGGGTCCCTTGACCTCTGATCTCAAGATATGTATATGAAAATGGGTTCTATGGGTACCCACGAGTCTCCCCTTTACAGACATGCACACTTTATGATAATCACATGCAGTTCGGGGCAAATCATAGTCAAGTCAGCACACTGACACACTAGCTGTTGTTGCCTGTCAGACTTGAGTTTGCCACGTTATGATTTGAGCAACTTTTTTATGCTAAATGTAGTACCTGTGAGGGTTTTTGGACAATATTTGTCATTGTTTTGTGTTATTAATTGATTTCCAATAATATAGGCTACATACATTTGCTTAAAGCAAGCATATTTGTCCACTCCCATGTTGATAAGAGTATTAAATACTTGACATATTTGAGCTACAGTAGCTCTTCTATTGGATCGGACAACACAGGCCAGCCTTCGCTCCCCACATGCATCAATGAGCCTCGGGTCTGACCCTGTCGCCGGTTCACCGGTTTTCCTTCCTTGGACCACTTTTGGTAGGTCCTGACCACAAGAGCTGCAGTTGTGGAGATGCTCTGACCCAGTCATCTAGCCATCACAATTTGGCCCTTGTCAAAGTCGCTTTACGCTTGCTCATTTTTTCTGCTTCAACACACAAAGTTCAAAGTTCAAAATGTTCACTTGCTGCCTAATATATCCCACCCACTGCCAGGTGCCATTGTAACGAGATAATCAATGTTATTCACTTCAACTGTCAGTGGTCATAATGTTATGGCTGATCGGTGTATCTCCCTTTAAGGTACATTTTGAACAGATAAAAAATGTGCGATTAATTTGCGATTCATCATGATTAGTCACGGAAAATAATGCGATTAAATATTTTAATCGATTGACAGCCCTAGTTTTTATTGAACAAAATGGTGTGCAATGGTGAACAAAATGCCAGGGGGAAGTTGACAGAACAGTAGAGAGAAAATGGAGAGAAGCTTCGGGAGATATTGTGCGCTATACTAGATACTAGATACTAGACACTAGATACTAGCGCTAGCCTGGCCAGGACAGCTACCGAGATAATGGTTAGCTCGCCAGCCATAGCAATTCACCAACTAACCCTGCGAGTAGTCACTACGTCACCGAGCTTCCAGCCCATCTATTTGGCGTGGACGGAGTGAATGTCATTTTGTGGTATGACCACCAGTTAACACTCATTTCCTGCAGGTGGCAGAAGTGTTAAAATTACAGCAGCTTTAACATTCTTTGCCCGTAGGAGGCGATTATGGACTTGTCTTTAGTGATGAGATAGAGTGAGTTTGTGAGTTAGTTACAAGCTGGCTCCACAAGGTGCTTCACATCAAAAAGACTATTTAAAAGACTTCATTTCACTTGTGATGGAAAGAAAGGACGAGGGTTACTCTGTATGAGTGTGATATAAACTGTAGATCAAATTGTTGTACATCTGTGTGATTCTCAGAGAATGGCAAAATGTGCCATCAGTTAATAATAATAATGCTAATAATATCCACTTCAAAGATCAACCGAATTAAGCAGATCATTGAGTCCAGCCCTGTTGTACATGATGTCTCATCTTCTCTCTCAGGTGGCTTTCTTGTCATCCAGCAGTGATAAGGATAACGATAAACCCCTTCTATCCTGCCCATGTTTCTACCCATGTCCATGCAAGTGTCAAAATCTCACCAGCTCAACTCAATCACATCAGCAACAGAAATGTAAACGGTTCCTCGTTTTGAGACACCCTGAACATGTTTCTCACCAACATAATTGTGTTTTCTCTAAAAACGTATATTGTTCTTGATTTTTCCGAACAAAAATGCATGGTTGGTACCTCAAAGAGAATTATTTTTTTAGCCTTGCCATGTATGTACTTAACAACAAGATTAACATGTTTTTGCTGCAGTAGCAGTCATATAGGGACAGAAGTGAATGTGTTCTTAGCAAACCTGGGTCAAACATTAATTGCAAGATCTTTTGGGGGTGAATGAGCGGGGTTTGGAGAATCAGAATCCAACTGTCAGTGACAGAAATGTTTATTAAATATTAGACTTAAAAAACAAATTGTATGGCACTGACTGTACTATGCTATTTGGCAAATGAGCAATTTGACAGCAAGCTAACCTATGGCAGGAAACTGCTGCTGCACCACTCAACTCATCAATCTAAGTGACAAGCGTTTACTCGTGGCCCCATTCAACTCAGTGACGCCAGAGCAGGTTTCCATCAGCTGTTAAAAGTAAAACATCTGCTGTGACATCATTGATTTGAGTGACAATTTAAATGAATAGAAAGCAATGCAGCCGCAGCTTTCCGCCCCGTGGTTTGACGATCATTTGCCCTTTATATGCAGTAAGCTAAAGCAAACCACCAAAACTATGCGTGTATATTTTTGATCCAGGTTCTTTTTCTGATACTGTTCTATATTGATGCTGTTTCTCATCATCCTCAAAAGTCTCTATGTGTCCAGAAACAAGCATAATATTCTCAAAAGCATTCCAGTTTGATACCTTAAACATACCTCTCTCAGTCCAGGTCAGCCGTGACGATGAATCTTAAGAAGAGAAGTGCTAAAATCCCAGACTCTTGTTCCTGCTCTGCTCTGATAGGTTTCATGCAGACCTGGGTTCAGTTCTTCCATTCACCCATTTGCAGATACTGGAGCCTGAGCTGCAGTATGTGCAAAAACTGCTTGGACTACGACCAAGTGGATGGAGGTCACTGAATCAGAGCCAGTAAGATAATGTTTCAAGTAAGTTGTCAGTCACTGTGACAAAAATGAAATTGACCTTTCAAACATTTTCTTGTGATGGTTGAAATCTTTTGAGCAGGGATACACTGATCCGACTTTTTCAGTCCCGATACCGATACAATACCCGGGCTTTTGGGTATCGGCCGATACCAAGTACCGATCCGATACCAGTGTTTAATTAATAAGCTATATGGCTCACTGTGTTGAAGTGTCTTTTATTTGTAAGGCAACATCAGGCTTGACTTAAACACAGCTTTCCTAACTTTGTAAAATAAAATGTGACGGATAAATACATAGATATAAATTTACAAAATTATTAAAATAATAATTTGTGCACCAGCAACTTGGTAAAAAAATCTTAAAAATTATAAAATTATAAATTTCCAGTACATAACGTATATAGTATATAAACAGAATTAAATTGAATAGATCGGCCCCATTGTCACCGATATCCAATCCAGCTATTTGAGTCCGTATCGGCCCGATATCCGATCCGATATCGGTATCGGTGCATCCCTACTTTTGAGTACAAAGTTTGTAAAGTTGTCTCTCACCCAACATAGCCATTTTCAAAAGAAAATCTTTCACAAGTTTTTTTTTTTTTTATATGTATATTTCTAAGTGGGTGCAAGGCGACAATTGCTTTGCATCCACTTAGCAGCGGTTCACCCTTTCACTGTGGAAAGCATTCAAAACCATTCTGTGAAAAAGTCTCTATTGTCGCTGCAGACAGACCATGGCCATTTGGCAATCAAGTAGACACTTACATCTGTGATGCCGGAGTTAGATTTAATGATAATGTAGCTGCCAAAATCTCACACAATTAAGCAACATACAGTATTTAAAATGAGGGACTTTCACAAATATTCAGTCAAATCACGCTGTTTTGCTCGCGTTTCAAGTCTTGATGCAGTAGTGGATCATTATGGTATGTGGAGCCGACACAAAAAGGTCTGAAATGGGGATTAGCATAAAACCTGCCTCCAGCATAAAGGATGTATGCTCTCCTTATAGGAGCTCTATTAACTCTTTTAACCATTATCATTTAGATACATTCTTCCTTTTGTTCGTCTTTTTTTTTCGGCTATAGAACAATCAGATATTTTGGGGGAGAGGAAAATTACTCATGCTCCCATTTTGTAGAGATGATAATTTTGTTTATTTCATTCTCTTTTGTAAGGGTTTTATTAAAACAGTATACCTCATGTTGGTAACTTGTTGATTTGATTCTGATCAGTTTCTTTATACTGCACATTTTGTAACGAGTAGAGCGTATATACGTGAACATCCTGTTGATTTGTGAGCCAAGAGAGGACAGGATTGACTGTTTCATTTTACCTCAGTGAGTTTTACTCATTACGGTGGCCTGCATGGTCCAGTGTAGTGGTGAAGGGGTAATAAATGAGGGGAGGAGGAGGAGTAGTGGAAGCAACCTAAATTGACTTATTGCAATAGTAGTTAATACCAAGCTTTTTACAGAGCTTAAAGCATGGGTTCACTCAGACGGTACTCGTGCTTCAAGTGAAAATCACAGGCTTCACAACAGTCAAAACTATTTGGTGAGAACGCCACTTTAACACAACCCATGCGACTGAAGTGCTAAGCAGGGAGAAGGGCTAAAGGGACATCCTCCCCAGGCAGGTCATACCTCTCAGTGCAGACAGCCATTGAAAAATAATTGTCTCTTCTCTACTCAGGTGCCCCATCTTTGCATAAAATTGTAGAGGATCACGCCAGCATATCCGACTCAGATACATGTCATTTGTTGTCAAACGACACCTCATTTTGTTCTTTTTGGAAAGTAAATCAAGGAATCTCTTATGCATAAATAAGATTTTGTTTTGTACAAATCTGCTCAGTGTATTTCTGTCTCTCTGGCTTTTCTCTGTACATTCTGGTGCTTTGGTGGTGAGCTGCTTTGTCCAGTGATGTCACATTGTTGTGCATTTTTTTGTACGTCTTCTTCTCTAGTTTCGTGTGCACCAGCTCAGTCGTGCTTCTCAGAATGTGTAAGCACAGACTCCGACTCTGTGGTCACGTACCACCAGCGACGTTCTGCAGCTACTCAGACACCTTTGTAATCATTGCGTGCTGAACAAGACCTCATCCATGTCAAAAAGACGCTACTGTAGGAGCACTTAATAGATTAGCACTTCTTCTTGGGCCATGAGCAACTTTGGAACATCTTTACATTTTCTAGAAGTGCAATTTTCTTAGTCTGTAAAACGACAGATGGATTACTCAGTGTTAGTCATGGCGACCGTAGTCATGATTTGTGATAGAAACATTGCTTGTTCAGTGGTATCATCACAGGATAGGTAGTACTTGTGGTTTGTAGAAATATTTCCACTGTGTTACCATATGTGAAAATGTCAAAACTCACAGCAACTCTCAAGATGTCTGTGGAAACTACTCTTCTGTAAATAAACATCAAAAAAAGAAGAAACCGGGACTCGGTGTGATTTTTTTTTTTTTTAAGCTAATAACGTGAGCCGCAGAGTGCAAAAATTAGCCGCCCTCTGAAGTAGATCTTATTATGGTAAGGATGACCTCTGAGTGAAGCGAAAGGTGTTACCATAGTTTTGCACTCGGCGGCTACTGCAGTCTTGGAAAGGAAGGAGTGAGCAGAGGTGTAGTTGGTTGCAATCTGCAACCACAACACTAGATGTCAGTCACCGAATCCGACACTCTGTACCTTTAAAGAAATACTTTGGCCCGTAAAACCACAATTTGTTTTTTTTACACTTTAGTTTTTTGTACAGATTAAACAAACAAAACATAACATGTTAATTATTGAGCTTTAGAGGTGCTGTTAGGCAGATTGTGTTAACTATGGACAGAGGACTGAGATATTATGGGTTGGCTGTTTCAACTGTTTCCAGTCTTTATGCTAAGCTATTAAGCTAACTAGCTGCTGGCTGTAGCTTCATATGTAATGCAGAGGGGTATTAATCTTCTAGTTTATCATTAAATGCTATGACTTGTGGAGCTTTTTAGAAGTGAGAAATAGGCATTACAATAACAATATTAATTCATATTTGATCAGCCCTGACTGTTTTGACCATTTGATTGGAGTTTGTGAGTGATTGACAGCTGCCTCCAGTGAATGACCAGCCAATAGGAACGCTCTCTCTCTGAAATGACCTGTGATTGGCCAAAGTCTCCTGTCACAAGATTTATTAAAGCCTATACACAGAGCCATGAGAAAGTGCAGAAGTCTAGTTATCTCTCAGTTACAATATGCTGAAAGGTTGTATTGGAATTTTTGCCCAATGATGCCAAAAACATTCTGCCTCCCATCGCTTTAAAAGAATCAATAATATAGTATACAATTTCCAAGTGCACACTATGAATGGGAATACAGGAAGTTACAGTCACACAAAAGATGATGTCTGTAGGGCCAAGGCTACAGTTAAATAAATCCTGTAATAGCCGGCCTCCTACCTTCCATTTGGGCGCACACACATCAGCCAGGGTTACATGTCCTCAGTTGCTTTGTGCCCCACCCTTTTCAATCCAGCAGAGCTTCTGGGTAAATGATCAGTCATACTTAAAGATGTCATTCTATTATGAACCACCGGGGGGCAGTGTGATCCTTCCATAATGATGCTTGAAAAGAAGCCCAGTAACCTGGTGCCACTCCCATTAGGAGAGATTACTGCCTGAGTGTTGGACCTCATGTGCAGTGCTGGCTTTATGCATGCTTTGGCTGCAGGATTGTGTAAATGTATATAATCCTTCCTTCCTCATTCCTATTCATTACCTCAAGCAGAAAATAATTTCTCCATCTCTGCAATTTCCCCTCAAAAAAACTCCACCGTGATGTCATCAAATACAAAAGGTGTGAAAAATGTGTGTGCGTGTGTGTCGGTATGTTGGCAGTTGTGTCTTCTTCTCAGTTTGTCTGTGCAGATGCTTGTGTGTGCATGGTGAGGTGGGTGAATCTGAGTGTGTTTATGTGTGCACAGGGGAGGCAGACTGACTGAAAAAAAAAAACAACAGGAGAGGGAGGTGACGGAGATAAAGGGGTGAGATGAGGGCACAGAGTTAAGACAGGAGCAGTGAGGTGACATCACGTGGCAGAATCCCCAGAAGAGTTAGATAAAAGCTCTCGCTGAGCGACAGAGGGGTCGGGCTCGCTATCTTCAGCCACTCATCACCATTAATCAGAGAGCGAGGCTCCTCTGCAGAGGTCTGAGAGAAGACACATATGCATAAACCCTACACATGAACACACAATATCACACACAAGCATAGACAAATATAAACACGCATGCATTCATGCAATCTCATACTTTGCTGCACTCGGCGTTGCACATGTCTGAATGTGTATTGTCAGTGTGTACGTTGCATCCTCCAGCAGTGGAGTGGTCCCTGGGCCTCATGTTTCATCAGAGAGGCAAGAAAGTAGAGCGCAGCAAGTCAGGTGAGGGCTGGACTCATGAGGTACAGTATAGCTCACTGCCTGTGGGAAAATAACTGTGCGAAGCTCTTGAATCAGCCCATTCATTTGGCCTCTTCCTGCTTCTGCTGTACTACTGTACTGTAGTAGTGTACTACGACAGTCTCCAGTCTCCACCTTCAGCTTCAGCTCTGCTCATTTCGCTGCTGAACTCTGTGTGCTCTCTGACAGTTCAAAGCGTGCAGTAGAAGACCCCCTGGGTTGGCGAGTATTTGAAAATGTTTTTTTTGTGCTTGTGGGAAACTGGTCGGTCTACTATCCAGTTAAGCACAGTACATAAAAGACAGTTCAGGTTCAAAACTCCCCGAGCAGAAATGCCATACCACAAAAGTATCTATAGGTATAAATGAATGTTTACTTATTTATAACATGACATTTCAACCACGGTGACCATATGTTGTATTGTTATTAGGGCGGTCAATTGATTCAAATATTTAAGCGCAATTAATCGGGTGATTAATCCACGGTTAATTGCGAATTAATCACACATTTTTTATCTCTTCAAAATGTATCTTAAATGGAGATTTGTCAATTATTTAATACTCTTAACAACATGAGAAAAATAGAACCCATTTTCATTCACATATCTGGAGGTCAGAGGTCAAGGGACCCCTTTGAAAAATGGACATGACAGTTTTTCCACGCCAAAATTTTGCGTAAATTAAGAGTGTTATTTAACCTCCTTCGCGACAAGCTAGTATGACATGGTACCAATGGATTAGGTTTTCTAGTTTCATATGTGCCATATGTACAGTATCTTCACTCTAGCTTTAAAACTTAACCCCGCTACAACCTCTGAAAGATCAATAATGCGTTAAAGAAATTAGTGGCGTTAAAACGAATTTGCACTAAAATTTTATTATCGCGTTAAGCCTTCATTTTAATGCAGTATTTTTTTAACATGACCATCCGGTTTATACGTCTTAAAACATCCTACAGACATTTCTACGACTGCCCTGCATGGTAAAAATCCATCTTGTCCATTTAGGTTAAAACAAAGTTTTACTGTATGTACATTAGGTTTGACATGTCACGGTATATTTATCTTTGTGTATATTGGCTCGTTCAATTTCAACCTCTTACACTAAAAGCATTACATTGACCACATTTCCTTTCCTTCGACTGTTCCTGTTTTACATCCCCATATAAAATCTGCTGGTGTTGTAGTTTGTCTAGGTGCATGACATGTGGTGATGACATCATGGTTACAGGTCTGGCGCATGACCTTAGCTGAATGTCATACCATCTCTGCTGTCTTTCCCACTGTTTGCCTTTAAATAGAACAGAAGCACAATTAAAATAAATACCTAAGAGTGTGCCCTTTGTAAAATACGCTTTGGGATATATATCCTGCTGTGATTGTACTTTTTCTTTTCTTTGTGTGAAAACTTAAATAATATTCAGAAAGATTTCACAGCAACACATATGCTGTTGTCTCATGCAGGTCCCTGTTTCTGTCAGTATCTACATTCATGTCCGCTCTCTTTGCCTGCCTTTCATTTGGCTATTCTCTGAAATTACTATAAGAAGTCAGATAAGACATTTTCTCAATGTCAGCCCTGCTGGCGGGTTATAACCTGCCAATCAAATATTCCCCAAACTAAACAGAGACAGCCTGAGGGGAAAGAGAACGAAGGAGGATGAGGTGGAAGATAAATGAATGAAGTCAGGGACCGAGTGGGGGATTTGAGAGAAGGATGAATGTGGGGAAAGTCATCTGCTTTATTTGGACTACGTATCTCTGGAATTATATTAAATCCTGTGTGCTTTACAATAAGCTTTAATATACCCTATAAAGTAGCTGGAAAAGGTGAGCCGACGGGGGCATGGCCGGCAGAGAAACCAGGGAGCTGTCAGTAATGGCTGTGGACTGTTTGCCCCAGCTTCTTCTCTCCCCTGGGTTCTGTGTGCCGCTCTCCATTCACTGTTGGCTGGCCACAATAGGACCCTAGAGGGGGAGCAGCTTTAAAACTCACTGTATACCAATTTTATATACCACAACCATGGGCAAAGTGTGACACTGTTATTTGAAGTGAAGTAATGGTGCATACTTGACTTCCTTGTCCAGACAAGTGAGAGGATTGGGTGAAGGACACAGGAGTTTTATTATGACTCAAGTGCCATTGTCGGATTTTTAATAATAATATGGTATTGTTGTTTTTTTTGCTATTTCGTTTTTACTTCTACTAGTCTTATTCTTCATTTTCCCTCTCCTAGTTGCAGCCCAAACCACACAGGCTGATAAGGGAATGCCTTGAATCTGACTGACAGCATGCCTGTCTCCCTGGCTTTACGTTGGGCCAACAGCGAGGTTGATCCAACTATCGTTGTGAGCCAACCATGGCAATGAAAACCTTCAGCTTTAGGCGGCGCATGTGGATTAAAGCCAGCCGGCGAGGGCTTGCTCTGAGTAAAGTGCTGGCTCCTGGCCATCAGTCATCCGACAAGGCTTTTACTTGCCCTTACATTATATTCAACTCTGACCTGATGTCAAAGCTGCAGGAGCTCAAATCTCTGCATACATTACACCAGGCTTGGCAGAGTCATATAAACATGCAGGTTCTCTAAGCTCGGGGGATATAACTCTACCAGATATGCTTGTTAGAGTTTATGAGGTGGACGCAATGCAACCTCTTTGCATCCACCTGTTTTTGTTGTTGGCTTTGCTGCATTAAGGCAGACTAAATAGGACAGAAGACTACAGAAATAACTTGGGTTGTTTCATTGCCAATGAGAAATGGCAACGATTACAAAAAGTTATAAAGCAATTCCTTGGAGAAAGAATAGCATTTATGGGCATGTGTTGCATCCAGTGGTAATAACCTCAATGCTAAACTCACATTAAATGTTGAGTGCACAAATTGAGCCTGTCATCCAATATCCATTATGATTTTCTTTTCTTGAGGAGAATCCTTAAAATACCATTTTTAACACATCCATGTATACATAGTTTGGAGAACCATTCGCTTCTCTCTTGACAGCACAGCATTAACACATTATCCATTCAGCATGTGTTGAAAATTACAAAATAATGACTGTAGTTCTGCATTTCTAAACAGAGATGTGGTGAGAATGACTCATTCCTTGTAGAGCTTTGTGTAGTGCAAAGCTGGCTATACTGACTGTGGCAGTGTTTGGTAGTGCAGCCTTGCTAGCTGGGCCTGATGCATGAGACTTATTTCCACATCAGTGAATGGTACAGGCTGAATCTCAGTGGGCTGGGTGACCCACTTTTCAGCTCTCCAAGTGTATGTAAGCGTTGTGCGCTGCACATCACACAGCACTCGGCCGTTATCTAGATTCACTCGCATGTTTCTGCCAGCTTCCCGTGGCAAAAGGCAAGGATGACAGCGAGGCGTGCCAGCTATTAACGTCATATCCTAAAGAGCATCAAGAGCACTGATAAAAATAATTTGTTGTAGCTTTATATAACATATAGGCTTTAGTTTGACCAGCACAGCCCTGACGGAGATGCTTTATTACTATTGTAGACTTGGCTGAATTTGAAATTAAAGAACATTGTCAAGAGTTGGCTCATGTTATTCTGCGATAGTTGGGCCACCAATATCATCTACTGTATCACCAGTTGCTAATACATATCCCAGAGTATGCCTACTGCCCCTACTAAAGAAAGTGCTTTACAAATTAGTAGGGAAAATAAGGAGTAGTTTGGGGTAACTGTCCGCAGTCAGAATATGAACAGGTTGGTAACTGGTAAAAACTCAAACAAAAACTGGAAACTGGAAGGCTACAGCAGCAAAACAACAAACTTAATGGCAATAGCATGCTGCCCTGTATGTATACTGACACTGATAAGGCTACTGATGACGAGTTGCAGCTGGGCAGATCCGGGTATCCCAATACCAGAAGGAGACCAGCAGCAGGTCTCCAGCATGCAGAGCACTGAGGCCAGCAAAGGCAAAACCAAAACGTGAAGCAGACACTGTACCGCGGTCAGGAAGCACCAAAGAACAGAACCGGGAACAGAGAGAACCAAGACCAGACCTACAACTCCAAATGTCCAGGAGCTGAAGAAGAAAATGGATTCCGCCAAACTGATCATCTGAGAGGACCAGAGGAGCAAGGGTTCTGAGTAAAGGAACCAGTGATGATGTCAAGAAGACACCAGGAACACACCGGCCCACACTGACACCAATTCCCAAAAAATCAACACCTACAGATCAAACTTCAACATCCAGTGTCGCCAGCAAGCCCTCCAAACTTCAGAGTATCCCAGTACCGGGTGTGACAAAACAAGCTTGTTCTCCCACCTATTCCACAGAAGAAAACCAAAGGTAGATATTCATAACTATGTGTTCATTAGTGTATAATCACCTGAAACTAAGAATTGTTGTGTTTCCATTAGCTTAGAATGAGCCCTTTATACCTACATAGGGAGCGGGTCCTGTTCACGGTGTCTGCAATGTTGCTCCGCCATGTTTCTACAGTAGCCCAGAATAGGACAAACCAAACACTGGCTCTAGAGAGAGCCTTTTGTGTTTTTACGTAACCTGAAGGCCACCGTAGTTCTCCGACATGCTTGCGAAACTGCCATAGCGGGCCGCAGAGCGTAAAACCGTGGCACCGCCAGCTGTTGTCTGACTTTCATTGCTCTTAAAGAAGTGTTATTATGGTAAAAGGCCTAGTAGGATGACCTCTGAGCGAGGCAAACAGCGTTTCCACGGTTTTGCACTAGGCAGTTCATATTACCGCAGTCTTGGAAAGGGAGGAGTGAGAGGAGGCGTGATTGCAATCAGCAACCACATCACTAGATTCTACCAAATCATACACATTGTACCTTTAACTAATGTTTGTCATGCAGCCTAATGGTTGTCTGTCTCTGTGAGTCAGCCCTGTGATAGTTTGGCGACCTGTCCAGGGTGTACGCCACCTTCGCCCAGCTGGGATCGACTCCAGCCCCCCCCACGACCCTGAATAGGATAAGCGGTTACAGATTATGGATGGATGAATGGATGTCATGCAGTCCACCAGGAACCCATTAAGACAATTATTTTTCTGTATTACACGTTTTCTGAAAATATATGTTTAAATATGAAAATGAGGCATTATATCATCAGAATCAGAATCGCTTTATTTGCCAAATGTACAATGTATGTATGTAATGTATAGGAATTTGACTTAAAAAACAAAAAAAGTTGAAAGTTAAAGACAGATGAATACAGTAATTATAGACACTTAAGAGTGATAAAATGCTACATTATGCTAAATATACTGTTTAAGTGCTGGCAAATATTATACATATTGTAGTGTCCATAGGGAGTCATTTTATCAAATATATGCTAATTTGCATACATTTCCAGAACAGAAATCTGAACATTGGATGAAGCCAGGTTCAAAATTATTGTTTTATTTTGTTGATATATTACAGTCAAAGGTTTTTACAGATGGAATTTTGATTTTGAATATTTCTTTTCATTACTGCATAAATCAGAAATGACTGAAAAAAATATTTTTTGGGATATTTTTAGGGATAAAATGTTGTATAAATCAGGCTATGAATGATATATGGACAAACCCCTCTATAAAAACCTTCACAGATATCTTGACGATATCTGAATGAAAAAGGTGATTCCGCGGGTCTCTTCCAAATTGTATTCATATTATTTTTATACCAAGAAAGAATAAAGAAATTAAATAAGAGTATGGGTTTTAACTGCAAATGTCTATCAAGACAATTATTCCAAATTCTCCAGCTAATCAAATCTCGAACAGGCAAGTCTAACACACAAACAAGAGAGAGAAGAGTCACTGCACTCTGTATCATGGCTGACTCAAGGTTTATTTTGTAGTTTTGAGGTTTGTCATACTGAGATCTCTCCCTGCAGGTTACACACCCATGGTCCATCCATCCATATTTTCCCTTGTATTGCCTGAGTGGGCATGCACAATGTTTGATTGACAGCTCCCTCACATTTACCTTGTGATACCACATAATTCCCAGCACAGCTCCACAAAGCTTCAACCTGACTGGAGCTGTAATCAGTATAATTGTAAACCTCTGCGTTTGTGCAGGGCTCTTACATAATGAGATGGACATGTCTTCATTGGCTAATCTGTGTGCAACATGCACTTGACAACTTTTGACAGGAAATACTAATCAGCCACTAGATGTCAGTGACAATCTAGTGAAAGTCCTAAAATGCAATCAGCACATTCGCTCAATTTTTTGAATTTTTTTTAAATGTATTTTTTATACATTTACACAATAATATACAGCTGCCATCTTGAAATGAAAAGTCAAACTGAACACCTAAATGGAAACTCTTGAAATACAGTTAAACAGCATTGTTGCTGCCATTGAAACACATGCATGTGATGTACAGTACGACCAGTCTGTAGCTTTTAACAAATTTTATGAATCATGAAAAAAATGGGTCAAGGAGGGACCTGCTAAAGGTAGATAATAGATTTTTTTTTTTAATTCAATGCTTTGTTTTTGGACTCCATACTTTCAAAACACATTAGAGAAGCACACCCTCAAAAATATCATAACAGTGCCTCCTTGCCTGCAGCCACGATACCAATAACTGGATATAAGTGGGCCAAATAAGACCTATAGATTACATCTATGTATTTTTTTATGATAAGTAAGGTCCATCTACAGCAGACAGCTGCACATCCTGCTGTCTCAGAGGTGTGCATTGTATGTGTCATTTAAATTAACAAATAAATAGTGAATTGTTATTTATTATTAAAATAATAAATCGTACACCAACAACTTGGCAAAACAAATCTTCAAAATTAACAGGAATTTCAATTCAGGTGTTGGTCAAAACTTAAACAGGAATTAAAATTCCACTATATAATGTATATAGTATATAAACATAGAATTGAATTTAATAGATCGGCCCCAATGTCACCGATATCCGATCCAGCTATTTGAGTCAGTATTGGCCAGATATTGGTATCAGACGACACATCCCTAGTTCGGAGATTGCATTTCAGCCAATGCGTTCCACCTCTTCTGCTTTCCACACGGCCTTTTTACTTGCATGCAACTAAAGCCTGCTCAAACATGATTGGTCAATACTACTCAGACTACAAATGGACTACAAACGGAAACCAGAGCGCTTCCGATACTAAAATCGAAATCTTGTCCTGTTGCCTACAGATTCTGCATTCATATGCAGATATCTGTTTATAAAGATTACCTTTTAGGAGGTGCTGCCTCCTTGACACAGTAGGAAGTACAGTGGTACATCAGTGACAAGGACAAGGGCCTCCCACCAGCAAACACAGCCTTCTTTAAAACACATAACCCTAAGTCTCTGCAGAGATGGACATAAACTTATAGAGCCATCTTTATACATCCATAGTTAGCAGGCTGGATGCCCTGTCTCAAGCAGACTGTACAATTACACAGTAAACTTTACATTTACACTCAAGTCTGTTCAAGCTGCACTGAATCAGCACAGCCCCAAGGGTTTCACACAAAGCTGTCAAGAAAATTGCTCAAGGGCTGAGCAATTTATGCATGGCTTGTTTATTGCTGGGCTTATGCCCGTGAGGTACTTCGAGAGCCACGTGCCTGTAAAATGTGTTATGGAATTGCAGTGTTATCTGCCCCATTATTATTATTATTGCCATATCATTCACACATGGGGCTTAAGTGTGGGGATAGTGGTAGGAATAATGGAGGAATGGTGAGTCTCATTACTTGGCAACCTCTGTGTGTCATTGCATCAGTCATTAGGGGTAATGGCAGACATGACTGGTATAAAAAAAAAAAAAATCATGGCTTGCCTATTTTGATGTATGAGATGCAAAGTGTTGCTGTGAAAACAGCTCCTTAGTGTGATCTGCAGTATGCATATCTAATCTGGTTTACACTGCTAATGCAAAAAGGCTGTCAGGGAGGAGGAGGATGTATGCTTGCTTACTAAAGGCTTATCACTCATCGACAGGGTCTATGTGTAGCGCCCACCTTGTAATGTTTACACCAGAGGCTCTCAACATGGGAGTCACAAGATGATTTCCATCCCTCACTCTTTCGTTCTTCCCTAAGCGTCACAAGTATTTCACTTCTGAAAGTGGACAGATCTGGACATTATTATCATGCTTGATAGACAGACAGAGAGATAGTAGAGAGTACTATTATACTGTACTGTTTGGTTCTGAATTTCTTTTATAAATAAATTAATAAAATATATGCATGAAAATGACTTCTAAATATGGAAAATCATAATACCCATTCAAGTGGTGGCATGTGTAATTCCAGCCGGTTAGATGCGTTATCAGAGTAATAGGGGCCTATTACACCCGCATGTAGGTTTTATCATCTATTCACATGGTAGATCACCAAAAGAATGTATAAAAGAACACGACTGCAACTTCTATCGACCATAGTAATTATGACATTAATAATTACAGGCGCTGTAGTATAGACAGTGTGAAACTCCATAAGGGGCGGAAGTAAGGGATGATGGATGGGACACAAAACATAGGGCTTACACACAGGGGACTTTAGTTTGCATGCCGTGTTTGAAACTGTTTGTAGTTATTCTAACCGAAAACACAGTGTTTTTCCCTAAACTTATTTTGATTTTTTTTTTTAGTTTTGTAGCCTAAACCTAAAGAAGTTGTAGTTTTGTGGCCTAAACCTGAAGACGTTGTAGTTTTGTTTCCTAAACCTAAAGAAGTTGTAATTTTGTTGCCTAAACCTAAAGAAGTTGTAGTTTTGTGGCCTAAACCTGAAGACGTTGTAGTTTTGTTTCCTAAACCTAAAGAAGTTGTAATTTTGTTGCCTAAACCTAAATAAGTTGTAGTTTTGTTGCCTAAACCTAAATAAGTTGTAGTTTCTTTTTCCTTAAGCCTAAAGAAGTTGTAGTTTTATTGCCTAAACCTAAAGAAGTTGTAGTTTTGTGGCCTAAACCTAAAGATGTTGTAGTTTTATTGCCTAAACTTAAAGAAGCCTTTTTGTTTGCATTCAAAACGTGACGTTTCATTCCATTTTACAACGTGTTAGAACGTGTTGCTTTTAAGTTTCACTTTCACTTTTACAACGTAGTAAGTGTAGTAGGCCCTCACTGACTCACATCTATTTAATGGCCTGATAATAATCAAATCGGGTGCAAATTCAGAGCTCTGAGAATAATAAGATGCTTTGCACCTTGCCTGACAAGAACAGCTGCTACATTGTGTGGAAAGATACAGGAAACAAGAGGCAGAGGTTAATTACATATTTGAGATGCATTGCCATGTACTGCATCATTCTGCATCTCTCTGATGGATTTTAGATTTAAGAGATGTTAGGAAACCTTCAGAAGGGTCTGCATATGAAAGTCTTTGGAAGCCACTTCAATTTCATTGTTTCACTTTTAATTTAGAAGGAGACAAACAGCCTGTTTGCTATTGGGTCGAACCTAAGGGCATTTGCAAAGCAAAACAATTAAAACAAAAGATTAAACACAGAGGCTGGGTTGATTTGAATCATGGTTCTGGGCAGTGGCTTTCTATTCACCAGCTTTCATCTGCTGGCAATCTCACTGAGGCTCGATGCAGGAATGGCCTGGGCTTGACCCTCATTTTCTGTTGGTATTGTAAAGCTAAGGTTTGGCTCCCGCCCAGCACCCTGGAGAAATACCCTGCACCTTGTTATCAGCTAATCTTCCAGGGAAGCAGCGTCAGACATCCTCTAAATGTCTATTCCCGGTTAGTATATAAAAAGACACAGAAAATTGGAATGCACTGCATCAGGAATATTCAGATCAGAGGTGCTTCTAGTGCAGGCAAAAACATACTGCTTCCTTTTTTTATTTCAAGATAAATGGCGGTGCATTAAATATCTTGTTTGAAGCCATTAATACTGGTTGATCTAGTTGATAAATGGCATTCTGTGTGTCTACTTTAAGTTATCGTTAGAGAAGATTGAAAGTTTGGTTGAAGGTTCAAATATACAGTCTAGAGCGCAAAATGTGCCCCCTGGTATGTTAATGGCTGTTTGGAACCCTGTTGTATGTACATAAATCACTGCCTATGCTGGTTTTCCCGGTAGATGTATTGGTTTCACCCCTGATATACTCACCAAACAAGTTTAAGCATATCTCAAAAGGCTGCTGCAAAACATTGCACACCATTGAGAGGAAACATCATTCAACCACAAACTGTTGCAAACCGTTGAAAGCACCATGAGTAATGTGTCAGCGGTATAGGCAAGTGTTGCAAGCTGTCAATCATAGAATCGTTTATTAAATTGACTTTCAAATAACATAATGGCTGAACCTTTTCACTGCCCTGTGCGGCAATTCCAGCTCCTGGAAACAAAGTCGTATAAAGCATTTGCAAACACTGTTTGACTTGGGTCGGCACAATAAGGACACAATGACATATTGAAAGGCTCTAATCAGTTTACAAGCGTCCCATCTCAACCTGATTTTTCAGGTGGGGACATTAACAGAGTATCATTGTCCTGGAGAGAAGGTTCTGAGACACTCCCAGCCAAACAGATGACTTGTGCCACGAGGCCACGAGGACACTAGCTCAGCCCGAGCGTGCTCAGGTGATTTATGATTTCAGCGCTCTGCCTGAGCTGAGATGATTATGCAGGCAGCTCCCTGGGCCCCAAGCAGCACCATAAAGGTTATTAGAGGTGCTCCACCACTCCACACCCAGCCATATGGAGAGACTGTGGACAGATGAGTTTTTAACTGCCGCATCGTGGATCCAAGCCCTCAAAGGGGTTTGGGATCACTTCTATGCAGACGGTCAGCAGAATTCAATACAGCACAAACACTTTCACTTTCTCTTATACAAGTTTCTAATCTCGGGCTGAGCTTGGGCTTTTCACAGCAGAGCCGCTATATCTATGTGGTTCCCACCAAGAACCTGACTAGCTCTCGTGTGCAGGGCCTCTGGGGAGAGAGGGAAATCGATACGGGATTGACTCTCCCTCTTTCGCGCTGATCCTCTCAGGCCGTGTCATGTAAAGTCATTATCTTTGCCATGGGTGTGTTTATTGGGACTGCAGCTTATTGCTAGTCAGCCTTGCAAAAATATCCCCCGTCTTAGGAGAGATCACCAAAAGTACTCTTAATGTCTTGTTAAAGGAAGCTTCATTTGGAAGACAAATGACCAGACTCTTAAAAGGCAATGAATCTCTATCAGAACAACCTCTGTGCACTGTCCTGAGCTATTTGGTGAACCTAGCATGCAATCACATCGGATCACAGATTGGACCCACTTGGAACACTCTAGACTCGGTACTATGACTATTTTAATGACATTATACATGGTATACTATAATATGACTTATTAAATGAAATGTTTGACATAATATACTAATACTCTTTGTGCCTTTTTTTGACACAGAAATTAAATTTTTTTTTTTTTTACTTTTTTTATCATAGTAGTAGTATTTAGTAGTAGTAGTATTTTATTTAGTTATCACACATAATACAATAAGTATAAACAATACAAACAGTATAAACAAAGTCAACAGTCTTTGTATTAAGTAGTGACTGGACAGGCAAAGACAGAAGCGAAATGCTTATACTGTATATGCCCAACATATATTCTTATCAAATTAAGCTACCCTCCAGAAATTAAAAATCATTCACATTTGAAACCCTTAAAAATAACTTTGTAAACCATTCTTTTGAAAACCAAAATTCATTCACACTTGTAACCCTCAAAAATATCTTTAAAAAACATTCTTTTGAAAAACCAAAAGCGAATTACACATTCTTAAATTTATATTAGCATTGTTCCATAATTTGACCCCAACAATAGAAAAACATCTCCTTTTAATACCTGTTTTAGCTTTTTGTACAGTAAACTTACAAATACCTCTCAGATCATATTCGCTCTCCCGTAGCGAAAATAACTTTTGTACACCGTCTGGGAGTGACTTTGGTTTGGCTCTGAACATTATTTGCGTTATTTTATAATATACCAAATCATTACATTTCATAGCATGGGAACTTATAAACAGAGGATTAGTGTGATCACAGTACCTTATTAATAATACGTATGGCTCGTTTTTGTAGTAAAACAATTGAATTTTAAAAGTTTAAAGGTCGACCCCCACATACTATACTATGACATTTTTTATGGCATTTTTGTCTGGACCGCAAACGGCCAGCCCTGCAAACGCAAAAGTCTGTCACTGAGTGACTGACTGAGTGATGAAGTGACGCGATTGGTCAGCCGAGTGTTGAAGTTTCCTCATTGGCCATAGTTCTTTCAAAATGACATGGTGGGGAACAGTCCGTTTTGCAAATGATCCCGTCCAGCGTGACCCACAAATTCACAGACTGACCACACACAGTCTAGCCATATCCTCAGTTTTGACTTACTATACTGTGATTTTTTTTTTGACTTTTTTTTTCGACAATTTACAAGAAAAAATGTTAAAAAAATTGCGATATTATAAAGTCGTAAATTCATGAGAAAAAATAAATAAATAGTGGAATACAAAACCGTGGTAATGAAAAATAGTGGGTTATTTTTTGTTTGGGAACCTTATCTGTTCAAAATCTCAAGCCTGCAGTCAATCCTGTGAGACCAAATAGTGGGAGCAGATTCACCTTCATCATCAAGAGGAGGAGTCTAGAGAAGGGGAGATCCCTTTGTTTGAGACCATGCTGCCACCCAAGTAAGTTTGTTCACAATGATGTTTTTGATAACATATGGTTTATATTCTTTGAGTTATTTCTAGATGTTCTCTGTCATCATTTAATGTGTGTATCTACCTCCTAAATAGATCATGGTATTGTTCTGGAGCTGTGTGATATAGGCCACTTACTGTGAGCTAAAATCAAATCCAGTAAGTAAGGCAATCTGTTAATGTTAGAAGAAAGTTGTTGTATATTTTGTTAACTGGTATTAACTTGTGTTTGTTATAATTAGGTTCCGGATGGAGAATGTGAAAGTATTTTATTCTTAAGAACTTGATGCATTAATAACGTAAGATAATTTATGTACCTCTTGTTTATTTCTAATTGTGGTAAGCATGGCAATATGTTGATTTCATTTGTTTATTGTGCAGAAAAATGATCAACTCTCAATATTGTCATCCATTATCCATCCTTCAACCTCCACCCATTATCCTCACTCAATAAATGGTGAAATGGCTCTTGGATCCTGGTGTTTTTAATGTGCATACCAGCTAGAAGTTCAATGGTCCAGTCAATTAATACTCCCAAACAAGGTAATAAAAATCTAGGTGTAGATTATTAAGTCTTTTTTTCATTATCTCTTCACTTTGCAAGGTCGGATCAACCTCATCACATTTATGTCACTGTTAAACACTGTGGTAATGTGAGCCGCAGATTTCAAAATATATTATTATATATCGCAGCACAGTAGTTCTCAACCAGGGGTCCTTGAGGGATTTCCTGGGGGCTCTCCAGAAATATGGGGAATAGATTATTTTAATTCACTATAGAAGTGAGCCCAATGTGAGTAAGAGTCATAGGAGTGACTATTCTGATCTGTTTCACTTCCTCGACGGTTATAGTTAGTTTCGTTTTACTTTTTTCAACATACTATACTGTGATCTTTTTCTAACTTTGTTCGACATACTATACTATGACATGTTTATGACTTTTTTTTTTAGAAACTATACTATGATTTTTTTTTAAACTTTTTTGAAATAATATACTGTCTTAATGGCTGCACGGTGGTGCAGTGGTTAGCATTGCCACCACACAGCAAGAGGGATACAGGTTCAAACCTGGCTTGGGGCCCTCGTTTGTGGAGTTTGCATGTTCTCCCCATGTTAGCGTGGGTTCTCCGGCTTCCCCCCACAGTCCAAAGACATGCAGCGTAGGTTAATTGTTGACTCTAAATTGCTAGCTGTGAATGTGAGCATGAATGGTTCTGTCTCTGTGTCAGCCCTGTGATAGTCTGGCGACCTGTCCAGGGTGTACCCCGCCTTCGCCCAATGTCAGCTGGGATTGGCTCCAGCCCCCCTGCAACCCTGACTAGGTTAACCGGTTATGGATAATGAATGAATGAATACTATACTATCAATTTTACTTTTTTCAACTTACTATACTATGACTTTTTGCGACATATTATAACATGATTTTTTACTTAATTTGACATACTATGAAATTACCTTTTGACAAAAATATTGAGAATTTTTTTTAATTCCTTTTTTTGACATACGATATAACTTTTTAAAAAATAGTAAAAAAAGTATAGTGCATCAAAGAAATCATGGGATAGTATGTTGAAATATAGTGAGAAGTCATTAAAAAGTATTAGTATACTAAAAATGTCAAAAAAGTTATAGCATGTTGAAAAGTTTCATGAAAAAGTCATAGTATAGTATGTCTAAAAATTTTAATAAAAGTCATACTATAGCATGTCCACATTTTTTTTTTTTTTTTTTTTAAAAGTCATAGTATATTGAAATTTATGAAAAAGTCATAGTATAGTATAAATGTTATAGTAATGTCTAAAAATGTTATGAAAAAAGCCATAGTATAGCATGTCGAAAGGTTTCATGAAAAAAAGTCAGAATATAGTATGTCGCAAAATTTCATGAAAAAAAGTCAAAGTACAGTTTGTTGAAATATTTCATGAAAAAGTCATAGCATAGTATGTCAAAACAATTTTTAAGACAAAGTCATAGTATAGTATGTCAAAAATATCATTAAAAAAAACTCAATATAGTATGTCGAAATATTTCATGAAAAAAATGTATAGTATATCATGTCAAAATATTTCATGAAAAAAAGTCATATAGTATGTCAAAATATTTCATGAAAAAAAGTCAAATATAGTATGTCGAAAAATTTCATGAAAAAAAGTCATAGTATAGCATGTCAAAATATTTCATGAAAAAAAGTCATAATATAGTATGTCGAAAAATTTCATGAAAAAAAGTCATAAAAATAGCATGTCAAAATATTTCATGAAAAAAAGTCATAGTATAGCATGTCAAAATATTTCATGAAAAAAAGTCATAATATAGTATGTCGAAATATTTCATGAAAAAAATGTATAGTATATCATATCAAAATATTTCATGAAAAAAAGTCATAGTATAGTATGTCAAAATATTTCATGAAAAAAAGTCAAAATAAAACATGTCGAAAAATTTCATGAAAAAAAGTCATAATATAGTATGTAGAAAAATTTCATGAAAAAAAGTCATAATATAGTATGTCGAAATATTTCATGAAAAAAATGTGTAGTATATCATGTCGAAATATTTCATGAAAAAAGTCATAGTAAAACATGTCGAAAAATTTCATGAAAAAAAGTCATAATATATTATGTAAAAAAAATTA
>CAKAOI010006906.1:14337-75237 GCA_916701655.1 Sebastiscus albofasciatus | reverse complement strand
CCCCTCCACCGACCCACAGACTGCACACCAAGGACACCAAACTGTACAAACGGTATAGAACAGTTTATTAAATTTAGACTTGTAAGAAGTCATCATATTCCAACGCGCTCCATCGCAGGAAGCGCATTCATAATAACACCAACCCAAAAAAGGATTGATCACGGCATCAAAACATAAATAAAGCAAATAAACATATTTACAAATTCAACATGGGACAGAGAATGAGGGGTTTGTGCACAGAAACAGGCAACTACGTATCCGAACGGAGGCGTCAGAGATCGACGAGTGGGGATCTGATTCTTTAAATCGAAAAGCTACCTGGACGGCAGGAGTGGAAGGAGGATAAACACAGTTCAACAAAGCATGAAAAACCTACAGTTTAATCACATTTTCTTGGTTTGAGTGAAAAAAAGAAAATCTCTACAACCTCCGATAATACGCTATCATCAATAATGCTGTTTTTAAATCTTAACGGTATAAAGCTGACAAGCTATTTACTACAGTAGGTGATTTAAGTTGTGAAAGTTTCCTTCTTTCTTGTTGTGAATCCTCCAAAAACACGTCTTTAAATCACAATTCTCTAAGGAATTCTATAAAATGGACGACAAAAAAAGTTCCAAAATGCTTTCAGCTAATTTTGTGGCAGATTTATCCTGAATCCATTATTGGAAATATCAAACGTTAATTCTACAAAAGGTGTCACATTGTCAACACTTAAACAGTACCCACATACTGTCGTTCACAAAGCAACTTTTGTCTGAATTTGCGACATGAGTTCTCACGTTTCCCCGTCTCCTAACTTGAGGATACGCCACATTATGGAACTAAACTTTCCAGTTTCCACCCTTGTCACGGTGGGAGTACTGTCTGTTTTAAAGTCTTGAGGAGGGAACTGATCATTTTACAACAAGAATGACTCATCTTCAGTGAATGGATGGATGAACATCAGTTTGACTTCTTGTATCAAACAGTCGAGACTTTACAGTAATCAAAAAACCCTGCAGAATAATCAAAAAACTGCGCTTGTTAAAAAAAAAGAGAGAGAAAGAGAGAGAGAGAGAGAAGATCCTTAGAAAAGTACAATCATTGAAAGCACATTACAATTAGCAGTTTGTGTGTGTGAAGTTACAAACAGGTCATGTGACTCTCCCAGCACTTCTTATGTACATAAAACAATGCTCATTGTGGATCACATGACCAACATCAGGTCCAGGTCCCTCAGTAGACAATGTAGAGGGGATAAAACAGTATCATCTTCTTGACTAAATGCTATTTTTCCTCATCACGGGAGTATTTGTTCACCGGGAACACCAGCTGGATGGGGGTTGGAGGAGCACAGTAGTACAGTTCCAACAAAAAAAAGTGAGGTGAGTCATCAGTTACAGAAAAAGTACATTTAACTGACTTTCAAATGGCACTCTGGTCCTGGAGGTTCTGGTGCTCGAAGCAGGGCAAACCCCGTCCACTTGGTACCCCACACGTGTGAAGACAAACACTGAGAATCATTTCTAGAAAGAGGTGACCACCATCATCTGTCTCTGGAGGTCACACTGTAACATTCAGCTATCCATTAACGGCAGAGATCGTCCCCCTCTTTGTTCCCTCCCCCCCACAGTATATCACACTATCTTACATGAAAAAGCCATTTACAAGCAATGGCGCCTTACAATATGTACAGGATTGATCAAACATATCTTCAAAGAAAAAGATATAAACAGATTTTTTCCCTTCAATTATATACAAGAGGAGGTGTTGTAAAATGATTGAGCACCTCAGAGTCATTGTGTAAATTTACACACAGAAAAAACTGCTTCCAAGTACTGGCTTTAAGATAACAAACTCACACTCACCCCCTTCACTTTCCTATCAGGTACATGCAAAAAAAGACAGGAGCCAGAGGCTCGGCATTCATTCAGAGGAGGCCGCGGGCCCCTTTCTCTAAAGGCAAATCATATCTGATGATCTGGATTCATAAACTCTTCTCTACGCAATACATCACCTTCTCTCGTTAAAAAAAACACATAGGAAAAAAAGATGGTCTTTTTTTGGTCTCCCAAATCAGGCATATTGGGTGTCGGAACACCGGATAGTGCTCGTACCAGCGATCAGTACTGGTCACTAGTAGATAGGATGATCAAGCATCAAAGGCCCCTTTGGAGTGTCCTCTTGGTTTTGATACCTGAGGTGTAAGCGTGGGTGAGTGAACACTGGCTGAATGTTGGGAGCAGGCGGGGTGTTGTGACCGGACCGGCGTCAAATCATATGTGAAATAGCTCTTAGTGCGTCTGTCGATCATCTCGGAGTACCAGATGGTTGTCAGAGTGAGGAGAATGCCACTTGTTTAAAGACAATCACAGGTAAACATTTCAGAAATCAATAATAGCTTCAGTGAGCTGACTGGCCTCAGTACACTGCTACCCATCTGGTGCTCAGAGCCATTTAATATAACCACTAAGAATTATTTTGCTCGTACCACTTGAGCCAAGTCTGGTCGTGAACATAACAGAACGGCTGCTGCTTTTAAAATATCTGTGTGATTAAAATTGTGAATATGTAACGGCGTGTGTGTTTGCCAAGGAGAGTGCAGGACTTTGTCTCGCCGCTCTAAAGCCAGCGACATAAATCCCTGCACGTTTGGCGTTTAAAGTCTGAGGCAGTGTGTGACGACGGGGGGCGGATGGGGGGCTGAGGTGTTTCTCTTGGGCTGCAGACCAGCGGGGGGGAGAAAGGAGGAGTGTGGGATGGGGGGGTTACATATTGCGTCAGGGTGCTTTTCAGGTAGATGACGACTGGCGTGAGGGGCGGCCCATGGACGAGGCGCTGTAGGTGCGGGAGCGTTGCCTCATGGCCAGTCGGCAAGGCAGCTCCAGCTCCTGGAAGAGGGGATTCCCTGTGATGTCAGCCGCCTCGGGACGCTCGCCGGGGCTCCACGATAGCATGCTGCGCACCATACTCAGCTGCACACGGAGAGGAAACACACAAGATGTCTTTCAGAACAGCGTCATGCTACAGTAATGCTACCGCTAATGTTGACATCCATTAGTGCAGCTGATTTTCTCCACTTAAAGCTCATGTAACAGCAGAACCTGGAGAAAATGTGATTTACACACACCACTCAATGAAATACTAGATAATGCCATTCAGGCAAACACACACACACACACACACAGTACAGGACATCTTAAAATAGAACAGTACACTGCTAGTAAAGTGGGATGCTGGGATAACAGAGAGAGGGGATTTCCAGTGTTGGAGAATCACAGATTATGCTATGGGATTATGTTAATCTCATTACAAAGTAAACAGGTAAACAAGGTGATGTGACCACACCAAACAGTCCGCCGGTGCCCGGTGTGGTAGTGAAGAACATATTTAATTGATAGGGCTGTCGATTCAAATATTTAATCGTGATTAATCGCAAATTAATCACACATTTTTTATCTGTTCAAAATGTACCTTAAAGGGAGATTTGTCAAGTATTTAATACTCTTATCAACATGGGAGTGGGTAAATAATATATATATATATTTCTTTATGCAAATATATGTGCATATTTATTACTGGAAATCAATGAACAACACAAAACAATGACAGATATTGTCCAGAAACCCTCTCAGGTACTGCATTTAGCATAAAACAATATGCTCACATCAGAACATGGCAAACTGCAGCCCAACAGGCAACAACAGCTGTCAGTGTGTCAGTGTGCTGACTTGACTATGACTTGCCACAAACTGCATGTGATTATCATAAAGTGGGCATGTCTGTAAAGGGGAGACTCGTGGGTACCCAGAGAACCCATTTACATTCACATGTCTGGAGGTCAGAGGTCAAGGGACCCCTTTGAAAATGGACATGACAGTTTTTTCCTTGCCAAAATTTAGCGTAAATTTGGAGTGTTGTTTAACCTCCTTCATGACAAGCTAGTATCACATGAATGGTACCAACCAACTAGGTTATCTAGTTTCCTATGATACCAGTATCTTCGCTCTAGCTTTAAAACTGAGCCCGCTACAACCTAAAAATTGCAAGTTGTGTTAATGCATTAAAGTGGCGTTAAAACGAATTTGCTTTAACGCATTATTAGCCCTAGTAATTGATTATTTGATCATAACTAATAACTAGATTCTAATGGGATTATGGATATAAATTATATTTACAAATCATGGTGATGCAACTGTCTCAGATAATAATGCTGATATTTACATTTTAGTACGTAATATGAAGATATTTGCATATTTAACTTTATATCCTGTTGATTTGAGAGCAAAGTAATCCAACTACACCACCTAATTAGATCAACTCTGCAGATTTGACTCACCATATAGATAATGTTGGTGTGGACAGGTCATTTAAATCTGTGACAGACTACACACTGAGAATGAACCCTCACAGCTCGTCCCACTTTGTTCATTTGCTTGATAAACAAAAGTGTTTTCATGTTCTTGGTTCAGGTGCAGTTTGTGTTTTCAGCCACTAGGTGGCAGCAGACGGCCACTCACCTCCTGAACGTTGTTTTTGGAGAAAACCTCTGGGAAGCGCAGCGCTCTCACCTCCGTCAGCGTCTGGAAGGGAGAGGATGTAAACACCTGTGAGTGGAGCTGCGCTGGTGGCTAATCAGGCCCTTTGTTACCGAGACAAAGACGCCCCGGTCGATCGCTCACACAAGGGCAAAGACAATCTACCGTTTAAACAGACAACAATGATCATTCAAATGACAATAGTGATTATGTGATACAGTTTCCCCAACAGAGTTTTCAGACAAACCAGAATAATTAACTGGATAAAAGAAGAGACAGAAAGATAAACTAGCTCATTAGGAAGTCTCTCTCTTCTCCAGTTTAAACAAACAGCAGCAGTGGGGATTCTTCTGTGGGATCATATCACTTAAAACAACTACACATCGCTGGAGTTTTGTAACTGATCTGAACATTTTAATTGCTTCTCAATTGTTAATAGTTCAGTTTGGGTAAATATTGCTCACACCGTAAATGTATTCTAAAAACACACTTGTCTATTCTTGCTTTTGTTTAATGAATCTTTAGTCATTCAAACCTCCCTTGATGTTTGTGCTTTGCTTGAATTGATTTGTTTTAATGCTTCACAAACCAATTTGTAGCTGTGTATTATACAGGGAAATACAACCAGACAAACACAGTCTAAATAGACTATAATAATCATATGCTTGGCAGTCTGAGTCAAGAGTTAAAGGGTAATTTATTGCTGTATTACCACCCTTTTGGGATTTGAATAAAAGGAAAGAGGAAATTAAGTAAAATGAAGGCATGATTATGAGCCTGTGTGTTTGCGGACTCACCCTCACTCTCTCCATCTGGGTCCTGAAGGGACACAGCAGCTCAAACAGGATCAGACCCAGAGAGTAAATGTCCACTTTGTGAGAGTACGAGTTTCCAGAGAGCTGCCGGGACAAAAAGGAAAAGATGGAATTTGAGTCCCTGTTTTAGAGACCAACACACCATACTTACCCACAGAGGGATTTCAGTATGAAATCAGATCTTATCACAGTTTCTTCTTATCGTAGTTTCACTTCATGTTTATTGTTCTGATGAATATCTAAACATTTCTGTAAAGTTTATCTTGGGGCATTTTCACAAGCCAACATTTAGTCTGTTTTAATCGAACTCTGGCGCGGACCAAAACAACCAGTCTGAGTCCACCTCTCGCTTCTGCAGAAGTCTGATGTTTGCTTGACATCCGGGCCGAAGAGAACACACAGAATACACTAAATAAAGTCTACAAAAATAGTGACGTTTATAAAGTAATTCAAGATAAACTGGAGGAGAAGGGATTCATGCGCAGTAGATCAGTGTCACAGTGAAAACACTTCAACAGCAATATATCAAAGTCTGATTCCCTGCATAGAAGTGGCAGCTCGTGAGACGAAAAAGATAAATTCATTTCTTAGTACACCTCTCAGCAAATATTTTTTTTTTTTATTTGGTCCGCTTTAATTTGTGCACGAACCAAAATGATCAGTTTTACTCTGATTCAGACTTATCAAACGGACTATGGCTTGTGAAGGCGCCCTTATACCATCACTGGTCCGTGCGTCTGCTCACCTGCTCTGGGCTCATGTAGAGCTTGGTGCCGACCTGGCCCGTGTGTCGGGTCAGGAGCGGGGCGGGCGTCAGGGCGCTGGGCTCGTCCTCGTCCTCCTCCTGGTCCATGGCCGTCACCAGGCCGAAGTCTCCCACCTTCACCACGTCGTCCATAGTGAAGAAGATGTTGGAGGGCTGGAGGACGGAGGGTGACAGGTTACGGAACATGTATCAAACATGAAATACATGAAGGCAGAGAGCGTTAAGAGAGATTTCAACACTATAATACACACTTTTATTTCTTCTTGCCTGGCACTATATCAGTCAGCCTTCAGCTGGTACAAAATGCGGCCGCACGTCTGCTGACAAAATCTAAAAATTCACGTCATATTATCATTTTTATGGCATAGTACTGGCTACCAATGAAATTTAGAGTTGACAACAATATTTTACTTTTCGTTTTTTAAGGCTTTGAACAGGCTAGCTCCAGCGTATCTCAGTGACCTTTTACATCCCCACTGTCTTCCTAGAACACTGAGGTCAACGGATAAGCTGCAGCTTTCCATCCCAGACAGTCGTTCGAGGTGTAAAGGTGACCGTGCCTTTTCTGTGGCCGGACCCAAGTTGTGGAATTGCCTCCCTCTACATGTTCGATCTGCCCCCCAACATCAAATGTTTGAAATCCAGGCTAAAAACCCACTTCTTTTCTCTGGCTTTCGATGCGTTTTAGATAAGTCAATATGTGTTTTTGTCATTCTGTCATTTGTCAATTTCTGCACTTTTTCCTTTTCAGCTGATATTCCACTTCATATACACAATGACAGTAAATCACATAATCTAATAACTGACTATCTTACTGCTCAAATACGTTAACGTCTGCCTGTACAGTGGACAGTGTGTGGTATGTGTGTGTGAGTGTTCACCTTGAGGTCCCTGTGCATGAGCCCCTTGCTGTGCAGGAAGTCGACGGCCTCTGCAATCTGGACGAAGATATCGAGACACTGGTTGTGCTCCCTCTGCTCCGGGAGGCAGCGCTGAGCCATCCAGTCCTTCAGGTTCTCTTTCCTACAGAGCTGCATCTGGATGTACAGGTACACCTGGAGACAGGAGGAGACGGTTTACATTCAATACATTACAGAGCATTTACATCACAGGACACAGCTGTTAATTACAGCTGACTGAGTGATGATGATGACTGACTGACCTTGGGAGAAGGCTGGACTCGCTGGGTTGGAGGAGTTGTGGGGAGAGCCAGGGTGAGTGTGGTTGGCCGGGGGGGAGAGGAACTGGTGGGCGGGACAGCTTCCTGCTGTCTGGTGTACGAGGAAGACGAGCTGTTCTTCTCCGTCGTCGTGCTCGGACTGACCACGCCGGAAGCCGAGTCCGTGTCTGCGTCGGCGTCTCGGTCGCAGCCCGAGTCCTCGAACACGATGTCGAAGGAGGAAGAGGTGCAGTCGCTGGGGCCACGTGGAGGACAGAGCTCGAAGGAGTTGGGGGTGTCCGAGGCGTCGGGGTCGGCCTGGCTGTCCCTCTCGGACATCAGGCTGTCGTGGCCCAGCATCGGGTGGAAGGACAGGTCCCCGTCGTCAACACCGAAACCTACAGCGCTACCGGCGCTGCTGGAGAGCAGGTGCTGGGCATCGACGGAGCTCTCCAGAGCGTCTCCTCCAGGCCCAGAGACAGGAGACACTGAGCTGGACACCGGGACTTTGACTGACAGCGCCTCCATGTGGTCAAGGAAGCTCATTGGCCAGTCGGTGGTACTGAAAGAGAGAAAGGAGGGTTGTTGCTGCCAGGCTTACTACAGTCAAATAACTTCCACATCAATATTACAACTAAGCATTCAAGAGAACTGTGCAGTAAAATAGTTAGGACAAAATATTTAAAAACAAACAAGACTTGTCCAATTCAGAGTGCTTCGCTCCTGTGCCTATTTCTCTAAACTGGGGGCGCGCCAACGGCCATCTACTGTAGGTAAATACACTGATTATGGATCTCATATAACCTTGTTTCAAAACTTCCAACTATCCCTTTAAGTTAGCTGCTGCAAACATGTTTGTGTGAATATGCATTTTTCACCCCCTGACATTTAAACATCTGTCTTAATCAACCTGTGAAGTGAGCCGAGCGATGTAAAGTCTGTGGAGTATTAATTCCTCCCGCTCCTGAGGGGAGGATTACATTTCTTTGCATGGATGCCATCCTTGAACAACAGACCCCTGAGTCAGTGTTCCTGGTCATGTTCGCTGACCTGCTGAGCTGTACAGGATAACAGGCTTAAAGGCACCTGACTAACCTGGTGTCTTTCAGCCACCTCTGGTCCATCTCCTCTTGCCAGCCCTCGGGAGGGCTCTCCTGCCAGGCGTTGAAGTAGCGGATAATCCCTGGGTGCTCCAGCTTGGCCAGGGCCTTCACCTCCCGCATCACCTTCTCACGGGCCAGCTCTCTGTACGACGGAAGACTGAGATTTAGGGCTTCATTCACATTCAGGACAACCACCTCCACTTTCTTCAGTAGTTGGGTCCCAAATCTTCAGGATCTCAACACACAAATCCTATAATTCCTAGAGAGACTTATTAGACTTTTTTGTGTTTAGTGTTCTTAGTCATACACTTGATTCATTGTTGACCAAATGCATGTATACTTTAACTGTTCTACAACAACAATATAAGGAATTGTTCCATTACTGACTGTAATAACCTTCATGTTAGCCTAGTCTTGATACTCCAAGGGCTCGATAAGCGATTCAACAAAAACAATGGGCATAAACATCATTTTATTTGTTATGCACTGCGTTATGCACTGCATGACGTACCAGTCAACAATAAATGTAAGAGCTGCTGTAGCTGAGCACTAGATTTCCATGCTTGTCAGAATAAATATAAATGCATGGCTATTATTTGCACCAAACTGTCACATGTGCCTCTGTGTGGTTTTCTGTGTTTACACAAGTAGGTTGCTGCTTTCATGACTCAGTCTAACAGCGTTAAAGTAAACAGAGATAAAGGGAGTGGAAGGAAGTCCGTGTTGTGACCAGCGAGAGGCGCTACCTGTTGGGCAGCCGGATTCTTTTGATGGCGTAGTTGCAGTCGTCCACTTTGTTGCGGGCTTCAAACACAACACCGAACCCCCCGCGGCCAAGGCACTGCACCGGCTCAAAGTCAGTCAGGTACCTGTGGAGAAGACACTGCGGTTGTCATTTGGTAAAGAATCGCTCTGCTCTCTGTGGCAGAAAGGAGCTCTGTGTGACAAAGTGTGTTATCAACTACATCCCTGACAGTTTCAAAGACCTGGGATCAGGTGATTCACCGTGGTCAAGGAGGCTTATTAAATGGTAAAAGGTGATTAACCAGGGAAGGAATTACTAGCAGCCAAATCCCTGTCAAGACTGGCTGTGACTGCTGAGCTGGCAGGTAACCAACTCACAGCTTAACAGTATCATGAATTCAAACTAACAGAAAAACACTTGGCTAAGGCCTGCGACATTTTCAAACTTTTCAAAACAGAAGAAAAAAGAAACATATAATATATCTAAAGTTGCCGATAAGCATCAGGTTATTTTTTAATAAGTTTAAGTACTGAACAAGAAATTCCAAGTCACTATAAAAACTGTCTATTATTGGTCTCAATCCCTGAATTTCAGGACTCTGATTTGTCCTTTTTTGAAAGTAGATGGATTATTTTGGCTTTTACAACAGCTAAACTGATACTACTGAGACACTGGAAGAAAAAGCACCCATCCCTTTATGATGAATGGGCTACAAGAATGGCTCAACTGGCTGCTGATGAGAGGGTGACATACTCTCTAATGAACAGGCTTGACCAATATAGGCCTACAGTATGCCTGTATGTGGCCCTTTCACTGCTTGGCTATCTGTAACTGTAACTTAGAGGTCAATTTAGTAATCCAGTGTATAGGGCTGTCGCTATAAATGCAATATTACAATACCACGCTATTCACATGCCAACCAACGGACAGGACACAGAGGCACATGATCTTTTATCAGGTTACCTGTTTCATGTACTACTTTCAGGATATAACGACCGTTTAATAAAAATAGTTTTTTTAATCATATTTGCTCCAATCTCTCCTACTTCAGCTTTAACAATAAACCTGTATTTAATTAGTTTTAAAGCTGTCATCTTTGTCATTTAAAAAGAAACACTATATCTTCCAATAGTCTAACAATAAAGCTTATTTATATAGCAATAAAATCAGGATGAATTAAGTAATTTGCAAAAAAAGAGGCAATAATACCACATATTGAGCCAATCATTATCACTGCAGGGGAAATTCCTTCAGCGTGACAGCCCTACTAGTGCAAGTAATGGGCTGCTGTTTCTGTTTATTTTGTATATGGGAGTTTATTTCTGCCAGATCTGTTAAGTGAAGTGATCCATGTCTGTCTTGTTTAACTTCGTAATAAAATGTTCATTATTAATAAAAAAAGAGAAGCATCTGTGTGCATATATGTATGTTATGTTGGGGGTTGCTTGGCTCGTGCCTAGGTCTAAAAGGGTTTGGGAACCAATGCTCTACACCCTGCTGAAGCATCTCTTCTCAGGCTCCTCAGGGGATTGAAGGCTGTCTTATTAGGACATGTGTGGGCACATGTGATTCAGGCCTTGATTCCTGATCTCTATCTCCCTCCTAATAATCCTGACTCATGCCTGCCTCAGCTGCTACAACAGCCACCCGTTTTATTTAAGGAAACTTACTTGGCTAAAGCAATTTGCATGCATCCGAGCAGCAGCTTTAAAGGAAAGGGGAGGGTGGCTGTTTGTCATTTTGGGCGAGGATCAAAAGAAGAGAACGTGCAAGTGATGACAACAGGAGGAAAAAAAAGGTAGTTTAATCACATTCTTGCTTGTGTTTGGGGGGAGCAGAGCCATATTATTCAGCTAAAGAACGTTAACATGCAAACTCCATCGATCAGACGGCAGGAGGTCAGTGACAGCTCATAAATTATGGCTACTGATCATATTTGGGATGTCCAAAATAAATAAAAAAACTTCTTGACAATGTGCTGACAGTGATGTAATATGACACTGCGACCCTGTGGCAGATGCTGCCGGGTCGGGTGGGGTCTGCGGGGGCCAAGGTCATTTTCATTTGATGGCAAACAGCTGAGTTATCCAATCATGCACTACTACGACTGGTATCTCCCATCTCTGCCTTGTCCTATCAAGGCAGGCTGGAAGACCAGTGGTCACCATGGTAACAGTGCCGAATCCGTGGCTACACCTTGAAAGAGTGAGACTCTCGTCGTAACTTTCAAGTGTGAGGATAACAACTCCCGGCACAGCAAGCAGAAGTGTTTTATCAAGTTCTCCTGAGTCATGACAAAAAATCATTCACAAGCATGTGTGTGTGTTAGAAATGATGATGTACCTGGACACATATTCGCTGGAACGGGTCTCCATAGCAACCGGCTCTTTGCATTCCACAACCTCAAGGTCAAACTTGCAGTCTGTCTGGCACTGTGTCTCCGACTCTTTCCGTTGCTTTGAGAGACAGAAGAGGACAGCAAAGACAAATAGAAATGTAAGAAACAAGGTTAACTTCTGTGGCATGCTGGTCTCTGGCCACATTCCTACAAAAAGCAATGCTCTTATGTGAAAGGAAGATGTTCACAGAAGAATCACCTATTAGATCTTGCTTTAGAAATGCAGAGTTGAGTGTAACATTAGTATGGCGACATACCAGGGTAGGTAAAAAAAAATACTAATTATATGAGCCGGGGGAGAGGGGAAGTATTCCAAGAATTTCCAAGATTAAAGTCGTAAATTTACAAGAAAAAATTGGATATTCTCTGACATTAAAGTAGTACATTTACGAGATAAAACTCACACATTTACAAGAAAAACACTTGAATATTCTCTGAGATTTTAAAGTTATACATTTTAGAGAAAAAAAAAATGGATATTCTCTGAGATTAAAGTAGTACATTTCTGAGAAAAAAGAATCAGAAACTTGAATATTCAGAGATTATAAAATTATACATTTCTGAGAAATGTTTTTTAGATATTCTCTGAGATTATAAAATTATAAATTTCTGAGAAAAAAACATTGAATATTCTCTGAGATTAAAGTAGAAACGTTATGAGAAAAAATAATCAGAAATTCTCTGGGATTTAAATCACAAATTTACAAGGAAAAAAAAAAAAAATCAGAAAACTTGTGTGTTTTTGTTGGAGTTTTTTCTCATAAAATATGATAATTAAGTTTGTCCAGTGACATTTTGAGGAAATATTTTCTGATCCATCCATACCGAATCATAACCATAATCATGCTGAATCATCTGATATGTGGAAGCTGTTTTTGTTTTATTGTACAGTGATTTCAGAAGTTGCATGCAGTGTCTAATATTAACATTATATGACAGGAATAACCCCCAGCAGTCACTGTCAGTATGGTATTCCTGCTGCGGGCTGTGTCTGTGGTCTTACCCTCACATAGGCCACCGGGGCGGGGGGGTGGAAAAATTTGCGGACGATGTAGGTGGTGGCGGCGATGCAGAAGACGATGGTGCCGAGGATCTCCTTCCACCAGGGTAGCAACAGCACGGGGTCCTTTCTCCTGCGAATCTCGCCCCCCGCCCCATTTCCCTTTATCAGGCTCACGGCACTGTTGCGTTTCTCCCGGTAACGCTTGCTGTACGGGAAGTAGTAGCCGTTGTCTGTGGAGAGGAAAAGCAGAAATCAGTCGGTGAGATTTCTGCAGCATGCCTATGTTTATAAGATTTTACTGTGATCTTTTACAGCCCTATACCAGTATCAGGCTCTTACCATATGGATACTGAAGGATGGACAGGGCCCCGTTGCTGTATTCGTCATGGGAGAACTTGTCGTTATTCAGACACTTGTCAAATTCATCGGAGCCGACCAGGGCTGGTGTCCGAGATGGGGAATCTGTGTCAAGGACAAGATGAAGAAGTTCTTTGATCTCGGCAGAAAGAGGGATCAAAAGAGTCGGAATAACTATCCCAACATTGTCATACATTAATGGGAATGAAAACAAAGCTCTGAGCAACAGAGAATAAAACCAAAAGGCTACTAATTAATTCAAAATATTTCTTGAAAACAAGATACAGTATCACTTTGTGTTGAAAGCAATGCTAATGAAGCCAGTGTTTGGTGATTAGACACAGCACCTAATGACTAAGGAGGTTGTGGACTTACGGACAAGAGGCTTCCACTTGACTGTGGGGAGTGGAATTATGTCCTTGATCGGTCCGATAGCTTTGGTTGGGAACTTTTCGCTGATCGTCACAGAGGACTGGAGGTAGAGCTGTCCCTGGTACATCCCTGATAAAACAAGTGCAAAGGAGTTATGCGTGTACTAGATTCACTGGTACCTCAACTTTATGAATTCAACTAAACATTAGGAATGAGCACAAGCAAGCAGTGTATGAATTTACCAAGGTAAACACTGGACTCTTCAGCTGCTCTGGCCTTCCTCGAATTGTCTTCGTCATCCTCCTCATCCGTTTCCGACTGGTTGCTGTAGCCATTGTCGTCAAACAGGGCGATCGGTGTGACTTTACCGCCGCCCACCAGCCAGGCCGAAGCGATGGGTGTGCAGAACTACACAACACAAGAGGTGACACAGAATGAGCTGATATACTTCAGGGTCATGAACTATACTTAGTTCAAGTAATTAAAATCACTGCAGACATGCTCAGTAAGTGTTACTAAATTACTGATCAAGATGGGTTTTTTGGGAGTTTATAACATCTCACCTGACGTTCCCAGACCAGCTGTCCATCCGGCTTGGTACTGAAGGCCATGACCTTCCAATCAGGAACAGACACTTTGATGACGAGGTCCAGATTCTGGTTCTCCTGGTTCTCCGTGTGCCCTCTCTCTTTTGGTTCATCTGCAATGACCTGCTGACTCTCCCTCCAGGCGTCGCCGTTCGCAACTTCTCCCTCCAGGAAGTTCATTGCAGACTGCGTCTCAGGAAGGAGCTTCAGCTCAAAGTTTCCAACACTGAAGTTCCACCTAGTTTCAAGAGAGATAATACACAACTGAAAAAGCTTTGTAACTGATTATCACAACCAGGGGTCAACTTAAAGATATATAAATGATAATCGTTGATTATTTTGTTCAGATATCAAATTAGTATGAAACATAAAGTAGATCAAATATATTCAATTAAAATCATCTGGTCCGTGCGGGAAAGCCAGCAGGTTAAAAGAAGACATGCTAATGTGAACTCCTAGTGGCTGAAAGGTTAACGGACTTTATTTAAAACCACTGACGGAAAGTCAATTGAGTGCCTGTGACCCCTCCTGGAAAACCACACCGGCTACAGTAGCTGCTTCATGACTCAAATTGACTGACAGACACTGACAGGTTGATAGACTGATTAAATAAAACTCACTTCTCCATTCCTGATCGGGGCCTGATGGCTCGCACAGTCTTCTGGGTCCTCTGCAGCAGGAGCACGTCTTCGGCCTCCATGTCCTCATCTCCCCAGCGACTGCAGCCCACCGCAGAGCAGATGTACCGAAGCTGAGGCAAACAACATGAGGGGGAATTACAGAGAGGGTTATTATACTGTGCTGGTGTTGTGTTGGCCTCCTTCAAAAACATACAACAATTACTCTCTCTGTAAGAGAGAGGAAAAATATCATTTAATTATTTAAAGTGCATGAACATACTACAAGCTTTAATGAGGTAATTTCACTGACCTTGCCAGTGTAGGCCCCCAGGCCATAGGTAGTAAGAGATTTGCCCCCAACCAGGACCGTGTCCTCCCCGATCCGGTAAGATGAATCCAGCAGGGACTCCACACTGAAAGGCACTGCCTCCATACTCTCCCTGTCCCGGTTCCACTGGAACAAGGCACCGTCCAGTGAAGGGATGACCATCCTATTGCCAAACACCTGCAGGAACAAACAGGATGGTGTTAATGAGTTGGAATAGCACATATCCCAACAAAAGAAAGGGTTGGCGTTCAACACAAAACCACTTAAAGTTCTTGTCTAAGATTCTGTAAGATGTTTTTGTCTTGGTTATTCCATAACATAGGTATTCTGGCAGTTCATATGTTGAGCCTCTTTCACACATAGTTCCCGGTAAATTACTGGGATAACCTTTCACGCACCTCTAGTGATCTCACTATTCACACATGCACTACATTCAGGAGCGTTTCCGCCCTGCAGCTTTTCACACCTGCCATGGTAATGCTGCAATAGATGGGGCAAGGAACATTCTAGGAGATGGCGGTAATGCAACCCTTATGGATGCCAACCGCCATAAAACTCAACAGAAGAAGAAGAAGATGAGGGAAAAGGTCGGATGTAAGTGTACGTGACGGAAGACGTCCCTTGTTATTTTCAGGAACATGGCGGGCGAGGAGCTGTTTCAATGATACAAATACAAATTCTGATTCAAATATGTCATCAGCGGAGTATGTGATTGGTTTGCTTGCTCTACATAAAAGTGTCTTTCATCAGACAGATGTAAGACTTTATGGCTTGTCCCTGCAAAGCTCCTGCTTCATTTTCAACACAGCTGTACCGGCATTATTCCTCAAATCTTACTAGGTCTTGAGAAGGGAAATTGGCAGTACAGATTTCCCTGAATGTCGATCCCGGCTATCATTCACACATGACCACATGCAGGAAATGTTCCTGAACATTTCAGGGATAGACTGCATGTGTGAAAGGGACTTTAGCTAGCTTTTGTGGAACTTGTCAAGTACAATGAGTATAACTTACTGTTATGAAATCTTCTGCTCCAAAAACAGAGTTATCAAATTGCAGACATGTCTTATGGTACTTAATTTGACTATTTTAAATGTCATGCTAACTCTTTTCCTGTAAATTGATATTAGATCGCTGGTAGCTTAGCTGATGTTGGTCTTTGCCCCAGAATGTTACGTTACCTTGTGGTCTATAAAATGTCCAAAAATGGTGAAAAATGTCAATTAGTGTTTCCCAAAGTCCAAGATGAGATGACGTCCTCAAAGCTATTCAGTTTACTGGAATAGAGGAGTAAAGTTTTTTCTTAAAAAAATGACTCAAACTGATTAATCGATTAATTAAATAGTTGTCAACTAATTGACTGGGAGTTTTCTGAACAAGCTCCCGATACACACAGAACCGTTTGTGAGGTACTGTTGCCATTGCTGCAGAAAGTACATTATGTAATTATTTTACACTCTGCTTCAGTGTCACTAAAACAACTGCTGACTGTCCTTGGCAAAAGAATTGATTCCGACTTTACTACTTCTGTCTGATGCAAAGGCTTTTAACACGAATCAAACCTCCAGGAATATCTTTTACAGTTTGAAATGTCGTTTTCAGCTCAGACAGACAATCGTTCAAACACAAAAACCACTTGCCCACACAGACAACACTGGCCGACACACACCCGCCCACACAGCAGCAGCTTTAGCCCCCACACACTTGGACTCAATCCACACAGGCTTGGTGGGACCATTACACAACTAAGAGCCTAAGTAATTAACCTGGATCTTTATAAAAGTGATGTGTGTGTTCCTGTGTGTGTGTGTGTGCGCTACTAGGTGTTCACTGTAGGGGGGCAGAAAGGATGACATCATTGCAAAAAACCTGAGCCTAATCCTGATTTAACCTCCACAGCTTTAGCTCGTATCTGGATAATTGTTTTCCTCAAGCACTTCAGTTAAATATTATGCAAAGACTGTCATCAAAAATCAGTATATTTGCATGCCCAAGTTGTGACTCATTCTCTTCAACAAACTGTTCAGTGACATAACAGCAGTGTTTGGACCAATTAGTGATTCCAAAAGCGATAGAAAACATCACATCAGGTGCTGCTGGTGTCGAGCCGCTGACCTGTCACATCACCTTGTTTTGAACGTCCTATCAGACTCTATAAAAAAGTAGTTTCCTTTGTGGTGGAGTTAAAAAGTGCCAGGGGGGAGAAATGTGTGACAGGATGATTTACTAGAGAGCGAGAGCCAGGAGCAGAGGTGATGTCATCTTTTCAGAGGGAGGGGGGGTGGTGGTGGTTTGAGAGACAAGATGAGGATAAATTTAGCAAGTGAAAGGAGGAGGGGTTAACAATCTGACCATCACATCACCATCACACCCTGCTGATATGGCTGAGGGGGTGTAAAAGAGGGGAACTTCTCAGAGCTGTGGATGAGTCATCCTGCTCCTGATGCCTTAATCCATGTGTCTGATCCAGCAAAGTGCTCCAACACCAGTTACCCCGGATCGCGTCTCTCAGCCGCTCGTCTAACCGTCTCCTCCATGTCCACGGACATACATACGCTCACGGTTCCATTCCACTGAGTTCTGCACTGACCCATCTATCATGTTGCCCTACAAAACTCTAGATCAGCAAACAGTGAGACTGAGGAAAAATAAACAGAAGTTTATCAGACAACTAAACACCTATATATCTTTGCATTAAAACAATGGATGATTAACACGTACACACGTCAGCACTAGACTCTCTTTTTGCTGCTTCTATCTATACTGTATGTTCTGCTTGTCTGCAATGTTGTTTTATATGGATAAATATTACTACTGTTTCTACTGCTTTTAACAACTGTGTGTCCTTTTTTTTGCTTGTCCAACTTTTAAACTGCATGTCCTGTTGTATGCTTTTGTTCTGGTGCACTTTAAGATACCTTCTGTAACACCTTGGCCATTGAATACAGATGAAAAATAGCCTATCGGCTAATTCTGGCATTTTTATACCGTGTGTATTTATTGATTTGAATAGTCCCTTCACAAATAAACTTAACTAAACTAAATTAAAGCTGTCCAAAGTTACGTAGATGTAAGATAATCTGATTGGTGCCCAGTACTTGCTTCTATTCATATTGTTTTATTTATTAGCGGTTATCAAATAACAACAAAGACTAAAGTTAATTGTCATGTTTAATCTTCATTTAAGTAAATGAGTCAGAAAAAGGTGCTGAAAAGTGCCTTTGAAAAATGACCCTATCTTATCCACATTGCTCTCAAACTTGCTGAGCAATAAGTTTTCCTCTAAGGGAACCCAACTAAACTCCTGTTTCCAGGATAATTGAAATGCTCGCTTGCGCTTCAGCTCCTGAACTTAGTCTGTAAGCAAGATGACTCACTCCATAGCTACTTCCATCATCAGTTACGGAAAAAAACAATGTGTTTCATTATTTTTTTGGGCAAGTGAGTTGCTAGATTTACTAGCCTGGGCAAGCGGGCAATTCTTATTATTGAGCCCTGATTACCCTCATAATGACCATCACATCGGCTTTTTAAAACCTGGCAGGGATGTCTGGTAAATGATCAACCATTTTTCTGTTGTAACAAAGTTAACGAGGCATTGAAAACCATAATATCTCAGCACAGTGTAGTTAGAATGAGTCCGTAGATGTTTGTGTCATTTGGGATGATTCACTTTGACATATTTTGACAGCTCTTGAATCAAAAAGCAGTCTGTCTGTGTCATCTAAGAAGGCACTAAAGTTTAGTGAGTAAAAATGACAACATGAGACTGAGATGACTTCATACAGCTGAAGGACTTTGTCAAAGAAGAAAAAAATTGGGAGTGCTGCACCGGGGTCAGGATACTCGGTGTTGGTAATGTTGAAGTAAAAAACAGGTGCTCCTCAAGGATGGGGCAAGATGTCAAATAACAATAAAAAACAATCAGTGTCTGTCCAGCTTACTTTGAAAGGAAGTCCTTGGTAAAGGATGGCAGTCTGGAAAAAAATCCGAGGCACTCTGATTGTGAATTAAAAATCCTTTACTGAGACGTGGATAACACCAACGCGTTTCAATTTAACAAGTCTTCACATGTCAATAAAGGATTTTTTATTCACAATCGGAGTGCCTCGAATGTTTTCCAAGCCGCCGTCCTAGACCAAGGACTTCCTTTCAAAGTAAGCTGGACAGTCACTGGTTTTTATTGTTATCTGACTTTGTCAAAGAGTTGACTTTTTATGGCCAGTGGAAGTTCCCGTATATGAACAAATGATCAACATGCAAAGAAATCCAGACTGTTACTTCTACATATTTCTTCTATATTTTTTTATTTATTTTGACTTTATGTTCCCCATCCACACTGCAGAAATATAGATCTAATGCTAACCTCTTTGTTGGAATCCACCTCGCAATGTTACAAATTTTATGACTTTTGGCATCAGACATGCAGAATATTATCTCTGTTATTACTTTCCCACTAGACCCCGATATGTCTGTTGGGTACATTTGCTCATTTTAATCTTAGAGTACCCATGCCATGAAGCCTACAGAAACCCTGCTAGCTATTGCTTAGACAATGTATTTCATTAAAATGGAAATCTGTTAGTTATTCAAAATTTGTAGCTGCATAACATTACAGAAAGAAAATGATATATTTTTATCAACCCTTTCTTGATTATATGAAGAAAAAATAAATCATCAAAGCAAATTAAAGGTATCCTTTGATGAGCTGTGTATGAAATTATGATCAACGGCCAGCCCCTACTGTGTGTTTTTATGTCTTTATCTCATCTGTCTGTAGAATACAGTCTTTGTTTACCCTGGTCTTTGTTGTTTTTTTTAAAAGGGTCTTGTGTTAGATTTCATATTTTCAAATCAAAAACAAAACAGAAAAGTGCTTAGATTTTGTAATTTTTACATCTGGAGAATAACAAAATTAAAAATTCAATAGAGCCTTTCACTTAAAAAAATATTTTAAATGATTAAAATACTGTCTGTTCAGCACAAATTCTTTCTCCATGTGTCTCTTCTGCTATGAATTTCCAATGCCCATTAATTTTTTAAGAGCTAAAGCTCAGACTCATTCATGTCTTACTCGCTTTTCTTTTTTTTGAATGTGTGTCTACACAAACAAAAAGATCCACTATCAGTCTGAGACCAGAGCCATTCATGTCTTCACTGTGTAAGGTCAGATTCTAGTTTAACATGTGTGTTCTTGCACTTTGTAGCATTAATACTATATGTGCACTACACTATGATAGTTATTAGTTCATCTAGCGATATAAAATCATAGAGCTGGAACTATTAGTCAATTAGTTAGGTAATGGAAAAAATAATTGACAACAATTTTGATAATAGATTTATCATTTCAGTATTTCTATTAGGGCTGCATAATTAATCGAATATTAATCGTGATCATAATTTTGGCCTCCCACAATTAAATGAACATGATCGACTGTGATAGACGTTTAAAATGTATGCTCTGCTCACAGAAAATGAAAACGCACTGAATACAGGTGAAGAAGAACCTTATTTCAAGTCTTATTTTGTTGCAACAATTTGCTAATTAGCAGGAATGTAGTAGCACAACATGAAGGTTAAGTGCTCTGTGGATTTTTATTTTGGGTAAAAAGTTATGGTACAATTTTGTTTTGCTTCAAGGAGATGCACCGTGAATAAGGATTTATTTTGATGCAAAGATTTGTACAGGAATGTAGCACAACATGGAAGTAAAATCAGTGCTGTGAAGTAGTGCAATACAAATATTTTGTCAATAAAATCAATGAATAATCGTGATAAATAATCTTGAGCTCAATATTCATCAAAATAATAATGAATAAATATATTTTTTTAATGGAGGCATTCATCCAAAATGAGCACTTGATGATTATTTGATATTACTGTAATCATGTCATTGTATTCCACCATTGGGGAATGTGGGGGTGTAGGTTCAGAGGGAGTGGGGTGTGTGTGTGTGTGTTGCTGCCGACGCTCCAGCGATCCTGTCAAACAGTGTCAGCTCTCACCCGCCGCAAATGTGCCACTGTTGGCCCACAAGGCTACTGCTCCACTTACAGGCGGCAGACAGCGAGAGAGAGAGAGAGAGAGAGAGAGAGAGAGACACCAAGTAACGCTGGAGGTTATAGCACAAAAAAAAAAAAAAAAAAAAAAAAAAAAAAAAAAACACTATCAAAATCAGAGTGGCCGGAAGAAAGATCGACTTTCTGCCAAAAATATCGCCCATCTGGCCCTTTTTTAATTTCCTTCATCACGCCGGAAGAATTATTGCTTGTCACATTAGTCACAGCACTGCTATCAATCGTTACTCATTGTGTAGTAGTGATCAATGAAATTCTCTCATTCATTTATACTCGCATGCCGGCAGAGCATGTGTGTGTGTGTGTGTGTGTCTCAGAGTGTCCGTATTGTCTGTTATGTGATGACATCATCTCTGGACTGAGGCATTACCTCACCTCCCCTAATCACCCCCTCTACCCCCCTCTGGTCTTCATCCCTTTAACCCCCCAGCACCACCACCACCACCAGCAGCATGACTCACTCCACGTTGGCAACGACTCCCTCCATGTAACCCCCCCACTCCACCCCTCCACCCCTCCACCCCCATCTAACACCCCAGAGCGACTCCTGGCTTTTTGAAGTGATGGCTTCTTTTTTTCTGCAGACAATGCTGTTTGTGGCTCCGCTGTCCCTCATTTCACAAAAAAAAAAAAACACGCCACACAAATACACACTCGGCGGGATGCAGCAGGTGACTGGCTGCTTCCTCCCCGGCGTGTCGAGGCCAGCCAATGGCACGGCAGCAGACCCCCCCTAGCCTCTAATCACCGAGCAGACTGGTGTCTCAGGGACCCGGCATGCACCAATGAAACCGTTGCTAAGCGCTGAGGAGGCGTGGGGGGGGGGTTAGTGGCAGCCCCCCCCTCCGCCAACACACACAGCAGACATGCATCCCAGGTTACGGAGGGCATAGAGGGTAAAGCTAGATTTAAACTTACATAAAGTACATGAGCATAAAAAAGACAAACTCAAGCGAACTCTCTGGGGACCATAACAAATGACGTCACAGCGAGTCACCGGGTTCAGAGCTGACAGGCATCTCTCCTCGTTCCGCTCTGTCAGCCAAATGAAAGCCAACAGGTGAAAACACACATAGAGGGAGTCCAACACACACACACACACTCAGAGACCCACAGTCAGCATCCTCTGTCACAACATGAGCACACTGGAGGATGACAGGAGGATGTTACATGTGTGTCTGTCTATGAATGTATTGACACTCTTGTGAAGTCTCACACACTGAGCACAGATGTAAAGGAAAGGAAAACAATGCAGTGTCCTCAGAGAGACTCTGAAGCAGCTGTGGAAAGCAGTCACATAGAAATATTTTACTTTGTTCTACTATTTTTTCTCGGACTCTGACTTTTACTTGTTATATTTTCTGGGAAGTAACTATTTGCTACAAAATAAACTAAAACGACATTTAAATTTGCAAAATAATAAATGTTGGACCAAATTTTAAATAGTAAATGTCTCCCAAAAAAAATATTTTTAATTAAAAATGTACATTTGCGCTGTTTTGAATTACGTACTTTAACTTTTGATACAGTATAGTACAGTTTTTGTTATTAAGAAGAGTACTTATTACAAATACTTAAAGACTTGGTTCAGTGGTATCATGGGTAGGCCTGTCACAATAATTACTATATCGACTTGTAGCATTGTCTGATTCAAAAATCGACACTCGGTAGGTCTACAAGAAGCAATGAGATTGACTCCAATTAAAACACGTCTCCAAGGTAAACATAACTGTTTACTGAAGTGAATAACAGTTCAAAACACATATGTAAATCAGGTCAAAAATGATGTTGCTCCGTAGACATCTGACTCATCAAGTTGCAACTATGATGTCATTTGTACGTCTACGGGAGCGCTACTTATACAAAACAAATACGCAATTCCTCAATGTAAAAAATAATATATTTACATTTGTCAAAGTATATCCTTGCATGTTTCTTAAGATATGGCTCTTACACAACTTATTGTACAATATATGGATATATACAGAGTCCATTTTATTTATTGTTTTGGTAGTGAGGTTTTATTTTATTTTATTTATGTTTTATTTATTAAGGATATTTTAATATTTTCTTTGAAATGTTTCACATTAAAAGTTAATTTCCATTTAAAAAAGGAGATACTTGCATTATTATGCTATTATATTAGAATTATATCAGCGGCATAAAATGGTCTTAAAATGACAATAATATTGTGTATCGCAATTATTTCTGGGACAATATATTGTCCAACAAAAGTAGTTATTGTGACAGGCCTAATAATGAGTGACTTTCACTTTTAATTGAGTCATTGGCCAGAAAGGTATCTTTGTTTTTACTGAGTTGTATGACTTTCTAATGCCTGTTGTTATAAGGCAAATCTATATCTAAGCGGCTACTTCTGTTTTGTCACAATCAATTCTTATAAAGATTGTTAAGATGAGGGGGGAAAAGAGAGTCAAACTAACAGTAGGAGAAACAAACTGACATTGGGGAAAAAACACACTTTCAACCAAGAAAAACAGCCTTGTTTTTGCCTCAACAAAAATATTAAAGTAATTTATAAGCAAGTTGAAGACATCACAGCATAGATAATCATGTTATCATTCCACTGACAGCATGAAAATATGCAGTTCCCATATACCAAGTGTGATATCTTTTAATTCGGTATAGCGGAGTGCGACTTTATATATTCAAGGTCAAATTTACATTCTGATACTCTATACTGCGCTCACACAGTCTCTTAACTTTGAGTGCTTCGAGGAACCTTTAGGGGTTCTCCACAGAATAACCTCAGAGGACCCTAAGAAGAAAAAGGGTTCATGAATTCTTATTTTTTAAATCTCACACACAGCCGTTCTCAACCATGAGCCATAATGAAGCAACCCCACACTACAGCGGCAGCTGATTTCAGTGATTAGTTCCCTCCTTCTAATTGTAGGTTTGCTAATCAGTGAACTTTGCCGATGTGGTGTTTAGCTGCGATGAAAACATGCAGACTTTTCAGGCTGAATGGCACATACTTGAGAACCAATTCACCCACTAATATGGGAGGCTATTACACACTTGAATGAGATTATTCTATAGCGAGAAACCCTGAAGTTGCTTTATTTGGAAAGCTGAAGATCAGCTGAATCTTTTCATTTTATACACATGTTAATACATTACTTTTTTTTTATCTAATTTGTACTTCCCAGATGTAACCTCAATCAAACAGTACTATTGGCTGGCTTTTTATCAATGTTACCCACCACAGATTTATTCCAAACAATCAGTCTACATCCATGAGAAACACAAAGAGCATCCCCAACCTAACAGAGCCAGGCTATTTTTCAGGAAGAAGCCCACCTGTCAAAAGGTGTTAATCTTCATGAACTGGTTCTTGCTTTGTTATTGTTATACCAGACTAATAAAGCAGCAAAGTATTTATATGACAGGGCCAGAGAGTTCATTATACACAAACACGCCTCACCAGCAGACCAACATTACACTGATCTCAGCAGCCACCCAGACCCTTGTTAGTATCAGAGGCTTTTTCCCCGAGGCAAAACTCTCACACAGAGCGAGTCCACATCAAAGTGAACCACGAGCATGTCTCTAGTATGTATCTCGGAGAGCGGTGCTCTGGGCTACATTTCACTTTCAGCACGTCGGTGTGGGCGGTTTAAGCTTCTGTATACATGTACAGACGAGGGTCTTGCTGTGCTTGTATGTGTAAACCACTACAGTCAACAAAGAGGCTAATCCCCCTGGCAAAACAACTACTCTCAGATTTTATGTGGGGGTGTGTACAGTATGTCTGGTGTGTATGTGTGTGTACATGAAATGAATGTAAGCAACAGCAACCCTTGGTTGACTGTTCAAAGTGCGCAGAGTTCAATTATTGGTCTTACTGTCAACAGAAAGAACGCCAGGAGGGACAGAGTTTGCTCTGAGACTGCATCCTTAACCTCACACTGGCATGTCAAGACTGTGGAAACTGACTTTCTCATCTCCTGGTAGATCTTCATCAGCTGAACAGCGTCCGTTTAACCTCTTTAAATGGAGAGTTCAGATTTTTTGAAGTGGGGTTGTATGAGATACTTATCCATAGTCAGTGTCTTGCCTACAGTTAACGGTTGGCATGCCCCCGGCTTGGAGAAGCAGACAGGAGTTACTGCAAAACATACTGTAGACTAGGGCTGCGCGATATTATGAAAATAACAGTTTTAAGTGAAATTAAAGAGAAAAAAATAAATTAATATACAGTAGTTCTAGCCTTTATCTATATATAAAAATATATACGATAGACATTTTTATATTGTTTTGACGAGATATATTGTCATATTGCCCAGCCCTATTTTAGACAAAAAAAAAAATTATATCAGTTTAAGTGTGCACTATATTTAGAATATTTTCACCGCTTTAACTTGCAGTGAGACTGCAGTATGCTCTTGCCAAAGCCACCAGGCTCCATTGAAAAAACAGTCATTTTATCTTGCAGAACACAGTGGTTGCTGGTCTACCGCTGCCTCGATCTATTCGAGTCTGGTAACGGCTTCAGTTCACCATCGGAAACATTGACTGTATAGCTGTCTCATGGGAAGGTAAACCAGTGAAAATATTCATACACATAAACAGATTTTTTGATTATTTTAAGTGGGCCTTTCTTTAGGTGTCTGAAATATGTTTTGCTGCTGCCCTCGTCCACAGCAGTACATTGCTTTGCTTCCGTACTCCTGTCTGTTTCTCCAACCTGGAAGCGTGCCGACTGCCATCTACTGTAGGTAATACACTAATTATGGATAAGTACCTCATACAACCCCACTTCAAAACATCCGAACTATCCCTTTAAGGGGCTGTGGTTGACTCCACATTTTACGTGTCATTTCAATACAACTGAATAGTATCCTTTATAGTACTAGTCTACCAATCTGGATTATTTAAATTATTAAAAATGGACTTAATTTGTTATGGTGGAAAAAAGGGCAGTAAATCTAGATTTGTATTGCATTAACATTCATTAACATAATGGAAAGATTGGTCTACCTCAGGTTTGCTGAGGCTCGACGACACTAGGCACCCTGAGCCGACATCTAGGTCCCACTGCTTCCTGCCCTGGTTGTGAGGATCCAGAGCAGAGATCCGCCCATCCAGTGTGCTGATGATCACAAGAGACCTGAGGACAGAACACAAAGACTTCAGCACACTCTTCACATAAGGATGTGTAGACACGTATTGCAGCTTTACATCCTGGCATGGATAAACTCTTTTCAGCCCTGGGCACCAGTGTTGACAAGACCGCCTTGCACTTGTCAAGGTAGCAGTGTGTCACTGCAAGCTGGTTTATTTACATCTAAAAAAAATGACACCGGTGTTGTTCTTCTCATCTTCTCAGTGGGGGTTTACATTTACAATCAAAGACATGAAGACACTAAAGGGCAAAGAATTGTTAAGTGGTGGTGCAGATGTTGTCTTTCCCTCTCTAGTCCTCAACCTTGTTTAGCAAGCAGGGTGACCTTCAACTGCAGCCAACAGCACACCTGTGCCATGACAAACCCCATCCTGTCAGCCAGTTTGGCTGGCATGTTGATTAAAGATGGGACCAGACCTGAGGATTATCAAACCTGACCAGACAGCCCACACATAGAAACTTATTTCCATAAAACATACAGTGAGATTCTCAGTGCTTAGTGAACTGAAGCAGAAAAATGTGCCTTGTTCATTTACATTGCAATTTACACAGCAAAGGCAAACCACATTAAAACATCAAATATTGCTGAAATGCTGGATGAAAGAGCTGCACGTGAGTGAACTTTTTAAATAAAAACAGATGGATGAACTAGATTAATAAACCATACTCAATTACTCACAGCACATCCTACTATTTTCACGATTTTCAACATTCTTTAAAGTTAACTGTAGGGCTGTTAATTTTTAATCCCATGATTATCCTATAGTTAATCGAGATTAATCACAAATTAATTGCACATTTTTTATCTGTTCAAAATGTACCTTTAAAGGGAGATTTATCAAGTATTTAATCTTATCAACATGGAAGTGGGCAAATATGCTTGTTTTATGCAAATGTGTGTATATATATTTATTATTGGAAATCAATTACCAACTCAAAACAATGACAAATATTGTCCAGAAACCCTCACAGGTACTGCATTTAGCATAAAAAGATATGCTCAAGTCATAACATGGCAAACTGCAGCCCAACAGGCAACAACAGCTGTCAGTGTGTCAGTGTGCTGACTTGACTATGACTTGCCCCATTCACATATCTTAAGGTCAGAGGTCAAAGGACCCCTTTGAAAATGGCCATGGCAGTTAGTCCTCGCCAAAATTTAGCGTAAGTTTGAAGCGTTATTTAACCTCCTTCGCGACAAGCTAGTATGACATGGTTGGTACCAATGGGTTCATTAGGTTTTCTAGTTTCATATGATCGTATCTTTACTCTAGCTTTAAAACTGAGCCCGCTACAACCTCTGAAAGATTGATTGTGTTACTGCATTAAAGAAATTAGTGGCGTTAAAACAATTTGCGTTAACACGGTATTATCGAGTTAACTTTGACAGCCCTATTTAACTGTCGGAGTCTAAAATTGATGCAGTCCAACAGAGCAAGCACATTTAAACCCCCTGGGACTGAATTTAAGATCAGTGTTAATATCAAAATAAAGAAACGAGGCTGGCAGGCAGACATGGTTGATTTCATTTCTACGAGTACTGAAAATGATTTGCTTCTCTAAAGTCCTCCTTCTATAACAGTGGACTTCATTGTTATCTTCTTTTTTTTTAGGAAAGGCATAAGAGTTTGTTGCACCTCATGTACGGGAAGAGCACACTGCTGATGCTCTGAAACAGATGGTAACATAGACTGTTAAGAGTACACAGGGGGATTTGACGTGGATACTTTTCTCAGGCTTAAAACTGTTATTGCTGCCATAAAATTAGGCTCATTTACATGTAAAACCTCAAAGAAATGTTTTACGTGTCGACAAAGACCGTCTTTTATTCGACGGATTCGTTCAGTGACATTTCTGATTAGTCTTTCTTCTGGGCTTTCAAACATTGGCAGAAAATTAGTGTTCACAAATATTGGCTCGGCTGCCCAAGATGACAGCTCAGAGAAATACTGTTGAGAAAACAACCAAACCTTGTATTATTTCACTTTCACAGATCTTTGTGAGTCTCAGACACAACAGGAATGAAAATGTTTGGCCATCAGAAAAGCATCGAAAAATATTTTCATACAGAACACTGTTATTGCAATATGAAGTGGACGCATTTTCCACATATTTCATTCAGAGGCATTGTTGGCAGAGACACAGTGAGAAGCTAAAAATAAGGTGCGGGAGGGGGGGGGGGATAAGAAGCAGGGGGTGAAAGTGTTTTCCCTTAGATGATGTATGGGCTATGGATTTCTCACAGCACCAGTGTGCTTTACCTCGGAGGAAAGATTGTTTAAATTATTGTGGTGACAATTAATTCTGCAGCTCTACCAAAACTTGAAGGGTTTTTCTCCATCAGTAGTACAAATTCTCCAAGTGAGTTTTACTCTTTATGTGCCCACACAGCAAGATTTGTTCTCTCTTTCGTCTACTAACTCCAGGCTAAAAACAGTCTAACTGAGTTGAATGAATCGAGACATCCAGCCCCACCCTTCGCCTAACTCTTTAAGGTTCTGCCGCATTGCTTGTCAATCATGTCCTGAGCTCTAGCAGGGGCCACCTCCTGACTATTGATTTGTATCTGTCTAGAGGAGATGCTGTCAACTGGGCTTTTAGCTTTATTTAACACACACATGCCATCTCTGAGCACCTACTGCTTGAAATCCACACAGCTGGGACCCAAGCAGCTTCCCTCTGTTGGCCACTGGGGCATATGGAGTTTTAACTGCCTCCCTCCGGGGCAACTAGACAGCCGTTGCTGAGGGAGGAGAGACAGTGTTACACTTGTTCACTTTCACAGCTCAGACTGGCAAAATTAGGAAACATCATCCATCATCTTTATATACGTTGTCAGCCGAGTGTATCTGCATCCCCTGTGCTATCCGTCACTCACACTGAGCAGGTGAATTGCGACTGACAAGCTATAATCCCTTATTGATCTCACCTATCGAACAGTCATGAAGGGGAAGGAGCATGTTCAAGGATGTTTAAGCCTGAGGACAACTAAGAAATGGATTGTTTCAGAGAGTGCAAAATCAATTTTAGGAAGGTTTCCCTTATCTCTCACACATTCACAGGAAGTTACACTTGCTGCTCTGGACCAGCCAGTTCAAATCTGGAAGTTTGCATAAAAATGCAAATAGGATCACTAAACTGTAATGAGCCATGTGTCTTTCAGCCCCATCAAAGCCGAGATTATCTCCCCAAATCTGCTCTTAGCATTACCAGCCTCGCCACTAGCACTGAAGTGTGGAGTACTAAGAAAAACATTGTTTTTCCTCTCAGCCACCAATAAAAACAGAGCGCTAAAGCCCGCTCTCACCCTCTCGATTGGCTGCGAGACCCTGCCAAAAATATTAGGCTGATTGGTTGTTGCTAAGCAGTCGGCTCTCTGAGAGGGTGGAAGCTTTGGCGGCCTTTCGCTCGGCCGGCCCCGCCCCCTCCAAGTCATGCTGCGAATGTAGAAGTGAGGGAAGAAGTCACTGAGAGCATCGAGTTCAACATGAGAGATGGAGAGAGGCTGAGCGAGAGATAGAAGAATCTCATTGAGAGAGAGAGAGAGATCAAAGGCTTTTGTGGACTCTTTGTACTCCAGATAAAGGATGAGGAAGAGTAGAGAAGGGGGTCGGGATGAGGGGGGGCACTTAACTCTACAACTTAGGTATCGTGATGGTGATGGAGAAAACGAGCAGTGGAGGAGGGGAAGGGGGAGTAGCTATAAAAATAGTACTAAACCGAACAATAAAAACAACTCAAACAAAACAAACAGCCCTACTGTATCATTTAGAACTTGAGGCAATTTATTTTCCACGTCTGAGCCCCGAGACACCGCCGCTCTGCTCGTCACCAAAGGGATAACATGTAGCCTGTGGGGCTGCTGCTGCCGACTGTGACATATGCAGGCGGCGGAGACACTGAAGAAGACGTTGGACTGGAGAAAGAAGAGCGAGAAAGAGGGAAAGAGCAGCAAGGCTGCCAACAGACTGAGGGTTGTTAGCGTCCTTGCCTGTAATGCTGTCAAAGTGTCATAATAGTGCAGGGTGCTTCTTCAATCACAAAGTGTATGGCGGAGCAGGGAGCCAATTAGCCTCGCTCTCACCAGACTCTCTGCTCCTCAGAGACAATCTCAGCCTCAGTCTGCACACACACCGGCAAAACCGAGCTGCTGGTAAACACACTCCATTGAAAGAAGCAACCAGGATGTTTACACAGGCCAAGTCTCCAAGGAGCGGGAGCCGCCGAGCTGGACCAATCGCAACAGCCTGCCACTTCGCGACGGCGAATGGAAGCACTGTTTTGCTCCTCGCTTAGCCAATGGGTGGGCAGCACTGCAGACTCTGAGCCAATAGCGGGCCAATAGCGGGGCAGAGCTGCCTGTAACCATGCAACAGCGAGCAGCCCTGGATGCACGCTGGAGTGTGGAGTTCTGCTGCCGCGCAGCTGCAGCTCAGCCTGCCGCGCAGCCACCGAGAGGCAGAACAAAAATACGAGAGCATGGGGAGCACGTGGGGAGAAAGTTATGGATGCAGCTCTGAGCTGGCCGCACCCAGCACCACCACCAGCTGCACCAGCTGCACCAGCAGGAGGGGAAAAAGAGTCAAGTGCATTCCTTTAAACTGTGCACATTCTTACAGATAAGGTTTTAAACAAGTCTTCATTCAGAATCAGAATGAGTCCAGTTTTGTCACAAATATGTAAAAAGAAAAACAACACCAGTGTGAACAAGCCAAATACCAAACAAGTTTTACAATCTTTCAGATAACTGTTTCAATTGTGGTAATCTCATATTTCAATTCAGGATATTTAAAAAGAACCCACAGGCAGTTAGCACAACACAGCATGAAACCAGAGCCTGGTCTTTTTCTTTGGCAAACAAGAATATGGTCCCACATGCTTTACAATGCCTAATATAACTGAACAATTACAATAACACTAGATTAAATGTCTAAGTTACAAGTTACAAGTTACAAGTTACACATAATCACAGATGACGTACTGTAACACCTGCACTTAAACACTGCTGAATGTGACCTGAAGGTTTATATAACTGTCCTCTAAACCTGTGAAATAAACAAGTGATATTTCTTTTTGTAACAGCAGCTGAACTAATGAGGACTTGAGTGACAGATCTGCGATGTGCAGTCTGCTTTAAAATCGACCTCACATCCATCAGGGTCACTGCAGCAGACCACCGCTGCAGAGAGCAAAGGGTGTGGTTTTAAAAAAAACTTCCAGCACTAGCATAAAAACACACCATTTAACAGTGTTGCTATCACCCTCTCTCTCTTTCTCTCTCTCTCCTCCTGCATAAGTGCACTCCCCGCTCCAACCCGTATCATCTCACACGTGGTAAAATCCAAACTCTATGGCGCCACACTCCTGCCTGCTGATTGGCTGGGCTGCAGCTCTGATCCGAGGATCTGATTCGTTGTTGCTAAGCAGTGAGGAGCCACCGAGAGTGAAAACAAGACAGCGTGGTCCTACTAACTAACAGCTAACTCCTTGTTTTTATCCTCCCCTCCCTCCCTCCTTCTCTCTGAGTATCCCACCTTTTTGCCTCTGCCCCACCCATACTGCAGTGCTGCAGGATGGGTTCCTGCCGACTTACCGAAATAGCCACACTGACCCAATAAACTCATTCCTCTTGATAACATATTCAAATTGAATATTGTTTAGCAATCACATTTATGAAGAACTCGTTACTATTTCTGTCATGGTTATGAAACAGCCCGCAGACATCTTGTTATATGAGCCACAAGCTCGTCTATAACCCAGACATCAAGAGTTCATCAAGTGCAGAGGAAGTCAGGAAAACAGTGACACTAAACGTGATCACATCCCAACATCACAAACTGCTGGTCAGTTTTTAGGCAACTTCTGCACACTAAATAATAACTTAGAAAATAGAAAATAGTTGAATAAGACAAAGAAATAGCACCAGACGCGAATAAAAACATGGTTACATAAAGAAAAGACAAAGAGGATAAAATAGGTTAAAAGAGATTATATAATGTTTGAAGTGAGCTGGAGTTAAACATTCAGACCTCTCCGATGTAAAACAACTGCTGCACACCAACAGAGTTTCGAGTACTGAGCTTAAAGTGCTCAATTAAAAGTTCCCAGAGGAAGTTCAATCATCTTCATCTTGACCTGTTATTTTGGGGACAGTTTCTATTTATAAAACCCGCAACATCTCCCTGGTTACAAAAAGTGGACTACTGAAACAAAGTAAGAGGAAAAAAAGAAAAAAACAACAACAAGGAAATGAACTCTCCCCTCCCAAAAAAAAAATCTTCTCCTCCTCCTCCTTTACCTAACTATAGCCAGACCCATGTGGCCAACTCAAATTCAGAGCACTAGCCCGTCTCTCTGACGCAATTGGCCGACAAGTCGCCCGGCTTGGCGGATTGGCTGTTGCTAAGCAGTAGGCTGGTGGGAGCCAGCCGGCGAGCACGGCGGCCCAGAAGAGCTGTTGCCGCTACATGGCCCTGAGGGTGGTGTAGGGGGGGACGGAGGGCGGGGGGTGTTGGCGGTGGGGGTAGCAGGTTCAAACAAAGCTGCTGTCCTCTCTCCTCTCACCTCCAAGGGCTCCCTACGGTGCTGGAGGCCCCGGTGGAGCGCTCGCTGGCGGAGGCATCAAACTTGGCAGCGCCGTCACATGCACACTTCAAACATGTATGCACATACACACACACATGCACTGAGACAGATGTAAACACCAAGTCTCCAGAGCAGAGTTTGTAACGTATAGATGGCGGCGTTAAAAGTGAGGTGACAGCCGACACGACAGCCGCCGCTTTCGTCACAAACTGAAGGCCGGATCAAAGCGAACATCTAGAATATTTATAGATTACAGGATACAGGGGCGGATGAGGGAACGGGGATAAGAAAAAAACAACTGCACCTGACAGAAACTTAAAAAATGTTGACATCTGAGCTGGTTTTCAAGCTGTCCGCGTGAAATGTTTTCAAGAGTCTGTGTTTGAAGTGCTCCACTACAAAATCTAATTTGTTAGAAAATAAAGGAGTTTTACTGGAGGTCTTTAAAACACAAAGAGATCCAGGCTGTGAGAGCTATTATATTGTCAACACAAGTGATCTTTTCCAGGTGGAAATGGTTGGATTTTGTGTCATAAACAAGGTCATAATTCTTTTTTCTTTTCTATTTTTTTTAACTCTGTAAAGTTGATCAAGGGTGTGTTGTTAACATGATTATTATCACCACAGGACCTGGTCTGTTTGACTTGGAAAACAGCAGCAGGCACAGGTAAAGCCTTGAAAGGTCACTGAAGCAAGTGGCGATTTGTTTTCAAAATGCTGACCTAATTAATGCCGAACATGGAGCCGATTACTTCCCAAAAAGTGTTCAAATTTATTGCTTCACACTTAGTCATAGCTGAGTTTCTTCTCTATTTTTAAGTCCAAGTTCACTGTCATCGCTTTGCTCACTATGTTTAAACTCTCTATTATCAACACAAACCATTCTGTGCTTTCTGTTTACAGTACAGCCTTGTGGAGGACATGCTGCTCAAGTGTCACATAAGAACAACAACTTTCTCGAGATGAATTGATTCTTGAGAGACATTTTTCCTTCTGCTGTAAATGTGTTTCCTGACATTTTTGGAAGTCTTTTTTGTTTAAATTGGCCCATTTGAAGGGAAACATGCCAAAATCCTGTTTCGTTTCTTGCAACATTTCTAAAGTTCAACGGTAATTCTCCTGACAGATGGATGGAAACAGAGCGTGGAGTAGAGTATATACTCAAGGGGGGACATTAAAAAGCAATGTGTATGTGTGAAGGTAAGGGAAAGCATTGGGGAAGGAGACGAGAGAGAGAGTAAATATGAGAGCAGGAGACAAAGAATAAATGCAAGGGAGAGACAGACTTCAACAAAGACATGTAGACAGACAGGATGTCATCGTAGGTCTTACTGTGTTTTGACACTATAAAAGCAGAAAACCTTCCACAAGTTCATTATTTTCTTATCTCAGAAAAATCTGTCACCTTTAACATATTTGTTGTTGTTTTACAGACAGGCTGTTTAATGAATAATTCACCTATTCAAGCTTGTTAATTCTTTATGTTATTGACTTCTACATATCAGTGTTACTGTTTGTTATTGTGGTGATGTGTAAATCCACACCCTCTGCAGCAGTCTTTTTAAAACTGGCAGAAATAAAAGCTTAGTTCAATGTTATTACTTAGATAATTACACTATTTAACAAGTACAAAAAAATACTTTTTTAGGGCTACGACTAATGATTATATTCATTGTCAATTAATCTGTCGATCTGTCTATAAAATGTCAGAAAGTGGTGAAAAACATTGATCAGTGTTTCCCAAAGCCCAAGAAGACGTCCTCAAATGTCTTGTTTTGACCACAACTTAAAGATATTCAGATTACTGTCATAGAGGAGTAAAGAAACCATAAAATATTCATATTTAAGAAGCTGGAATCAGAGAATGTTTACTTTTTTCCCTTAAAAAAATTACTCAAATCAATTAATTGATTTATCAAAATAGTTGACGATTAATTTAGTAGTTGACAACTATTTGATTTTCTAGAATATTTTAAATGTAATAAACCAAAACAAAATAGAGAAAAGAATACTTTAAACCTTTAATGCCATGGATGTTATATTCTAAACATAGCCAAAAAGTGATCTATACAAGATGACTCTCTCACAGTAAGTGGTGGCAGACAAACTGTGAATATGGGAGAAAGATATTTCGTGAGCGAAAGAAAAGAGAAAGCGGGAGATGCAGACTGTGACAAAGTGAGAAAGGAAAGGGAAACGCAGCAGAAAGTGACAGACTCCGGTAGGTGTACTGTATGGGAACAGACGTAGGCACAGAAAGAGAGCAGTCGCAGGGTGTGACCAGCAGCAGGATGAACGCTCAGACATTTTCCTGCAGCAGCTGATGTGCCTGGCAGGGGAATAGCCGGCTTCTATCAGAGCAAACTGCTCTGCTAATTACTTTCGATTTCATCTTGATACTGTACTACAGGCAGGAGTCTTATCCTCCGTGAAGTCCTTCACCACGTATTGCCCCTCGCACCAGAGATATTTCAACATCACTTATGTCCTGATAAGTTTGCGTCCTTGGTGGTGCACTGGTTGTAAACAGCAAGCCACTTCTAGTCTGTCTGTGCAAGGGGTATACACAAAGATTGTACTCTTGTAAACAACATGTGAAAACAGCTTTTTTTTCTCTCTGTCTTACACAATTTTTTCAAAACAACACATACAACAACTAATTACACCTATTCATCTCGACTTGAGCTTCATGGGGCTGACTGCACAGTGTGCCCAGTAGCTCCCTGTTGTGACAGAGCTGGGTTTGTATGGCATCTCAAATAACAACAACTAATACATGATGCTTTGGGAGGTTGTCAGAAAGCTTTTCAGTGAGCCTCAAGATTAAACAGTGTGACGGCAAATGCTGCATTTTTACCACCAAGTAGATACAGCAGCAGCAAGTTTTAGTATTAAAGTAAGAAACAGCAACGGAAAACTTCAAAAAGGTTTGACGCCAACAATGTTTTCAATTTTCTGACTGACTGTGCAGACAGCACATGTATAATGCTACACAGAGAATAATTTAGTGAATGACCTGATATGCTTCGGCGAAGAAAAAGCACTGGAATACGAATGATTCTAGAGGCGGTATCACAGTCAAGTATCTGTAATGTCTTGTTAAAAAAAAAAAAAGGAATAACATGGCAGAAAGAAGGAGCATCATGACGAACACACTGCGCCAAACATCTAAGGTGGGCGTCAAACCCACTGTTTACCAAGGAAGACAAAATCAATTGCCCTACCCACTGCGCCAAGAACTGCGTCTCACGTTGGGCAGCAGCAGCAGCAGCAGGTCTAACAGGGTTCAGTAAACCTGTGGTCTGTGTGGAGATGGAAACTTTTGACTGACAGGATCTTAGGTATTTTCCAAAGCTGAGCGACATGCCTTTGCATGACAGTCATAAAATAATAACATGCACTTGTCATGTTTGATTTATATTATTGGTACCTGAGTAGAGCACCCATCAAATGTTTGCTTTACATTTATAACAACTGCTTTTAGTTTATGTCCAAGACAAATCCCCAAACTAGGACAATAATATCCATCCTAAGCAAAGCTCCACTCTGCAATTTCTACTTTGTTAAACAACAACAGATCCCAGCTCTCAGGCAGCATCTCAACATGTAAAGTCCTTGATTCTTGTGCTGCAGAGCCACTTTATCACAGCCTTAAATTACCACAAACATTAGCACTTGCTTAGGCTAAATTCCCAATCAGCTGTGGTTAATTAAATAAACAGACTTTATTCCTACTTTACTTTCCTCAGCTAAGACGTAGCCTATCTGCTGACAGGATGAGATAAGCGGTGGCAGGATGGTATCTCTGTAGTCAAAGTGATAAGGGATGTTCCCTTCATGTAATGTGATTTCTGTATGATAATAAATGGGAAGCAAATTAACTCAACAGTGCAAACTGAGGAGAGAAAATCTGACAAGAAACCCCCCCAGAAACCAAGCAGGAAGGGTCCTGCCCATCACATCATACTGCTGCTAGACAGAAACTTGTTTATTTATCAAAACAAACTGCAGTGGTGAGCTTCTCAGCTGTGTGGACTCAACTGGATGGATAGCAGCAGAGCAAGGTCATTAGTTACCTGTATTTCCAGTTTGTTAATGAGGTAGGTGTCATCAATACAAATTCCAACTAACCCCAAATAACTACCAAGACATGTCAGCTCATCACATGTCAAAGCTTCACTGTGGAAACTTTGATAGGAACTGTCAGTGCGCAGGAATCCAACATGCTGCCTCACAAACTTCTGGTCGATGAACCGGAGCGTGTTAAGCCCTGACATGCCAAGCCATAGTAACAGTACACTTCCTAAAAAACTTTCCCTTTTAACCACATAATATGACTAGTATGCAAAATAACCACACATAATAAGAAGTAGCTAGTTCTAGTTAACCACATAATGCATATTGTCTGTGTTTTTCTGGTCTACTTTTCACCAGATTTCCCATCCAAACTTTACTGGAAACTCTGCTCCCATTGAGTCAAACTTGCTTGTCAACGCTGTGTTTTTCCATGTTTTACAGGTTTGACAGTTCCCAAGCACCGCTAAACATTTATTCCACATAAATTTATGAAAAATAAAAGGGAGATAAGCTGAGATAATACACATTAAAATGAGGTGTATGAGCTGGAGAGGGGGACACAGGAAACCACAACCACAACAAGTTGTGAGTGCTGAGGTGGAGGAATACTTTTACCTAGTTTAGTGAAAAATAAAACGTTTTTTATGCTTTTATTTAGTTTATTTGTCATTTTAACACAGATCAAACCCATTTTAAATGACTGTTATTTAGAGGAACTTTAAGATATGTTGTTCTTATATATTGTTTCTTATTTTTTGGGCTTTTATTGCCATAATCCTATGTATTTATATGGTTCTTATTGTAACTTGTCCCTCCAACTGCCCCATGCCTTTAATATATTTCCTTCGACTTAACTAATTATTGGTTGTCTGTTGTATGTATGTATGTGTGTATGGATGGATGGATGGATGGATGCATGGATGTATGGACTGGGAATGCTACAAATGAATTGCCCCCTTGGGGATAAATAAAGTACTGAACTGAACTTTTTGGGGGTCGTTTAGATTTTGCAGGTGTTAAATAGGCGTGTCAAACTGCAAGTGTCCGATAATGGGTGTCTAGTTTCTAACTGTAATTTGTTTTATTAAACTACCTAGCATTCACCCATTCACACACTGATGGCAGAGGCTGTTTAGGTGCCAACTTTTGCCCATCAGGATGTAATCTAAATACTCATTCACACACCGATGGCTATGCCTTCGGGAGCAATTTGGGGTTAAGTGTCTTGCGCAAGGACACATCGACTTGTGACACGGAGAAGCCGAAGATCGAACCACCGACCTTCCGATTGGTGAACAACCTAGTCTGACCTCAACAAGCAACCGCAACCACAAGTTTAGAGTGCTGAGGGGGAGGACTACTTAGGAAGAGACTGTCAGTTAGCTAGCTCAACGGTCGTGAATGCTACTTTTTAGCTATTTTAATGACAAATAAAGAGTTTTCTATGCTTTTATTTAGTTTATTTGTCATTTGGGGGTCGTTGTGATAAATAGGCGTCAAACTTCAAGTGTCCGATAATGGGTGTCTAGTTGCTAACTGTCCGTTACACTTTAATTATGTGTTTTTTTTAAACTACCTTGTCGGTTGGACGTTTCTTAGCACGAGACTGTCAGTTGACTACCTCAACGGTCGCTGAATGAGACTTTTTAGCTATTTTAATGAAAAATAAAGAGTTTTTTATGCTTTAAGTTTGTTTATTTGTCATTTTGGGGGTCGTATTGATTTTGCAGGTGTTAATAGGGGTCAAACTTCAAGTGTCCGATAATGGGTGTCTAGTTGCCAACTGTCCGTTACATTTTAAATTTAAACTACCTTGACGGTTGGACGTTTCCGTTACTTTCTCCATAAGCTTCGTCGGCCTCTCCTGTCGTCGGCCCGTTGTCGTCGTCCTCCACGGTAACGTCTGCTACAATGACCGGAGAGCCCACGTTCCCCAAGCCCCGCTCCATGATGACTCTCGCACCATCTTCCTCCTCCGAGCCCCGGCTGACGATGACGGACTTCGGCTCCCTCCCGGTGCTCCCGGTGGCGGTGGCGGAGCTCTGAGCCTGCGAGGTCCCGGATCCGATGATGAGCGCTTTGAGCAGCAGCAGGAGCACCAGCAGGGAAATGCTCACGTTTCCAAAGTGAAGCCCCCTTTCCATTTGTAAGACTGGCACATTAGTGAAAGTATGAGATTTACATGCCAACGTACTGGCCTTGTAAATCTTAACATTAAAAAAGTACAAAAAACAAACTCCCTTTGCTAAACCGCCCTTTCAAATGTGTTCTTTAAGTAAACATAAACAGCCACTGGGGCACCATGTTATATCCCTTTATACTTCACTGAAGTCTCTTGCCTTAGTAACGCTAAGTCCCGCCTTGTTGCTACACTAGGATTGGTCAGTGAGATCACCATTTCTATGTAACCGTTTCTCATTGGGTGTATTATCTGTCAATCATACATACTCGCATACTAAGCAGAATGCGATTGCATCAGAGACCTGTCACTCAAAGGGGCGGGCTCAGAGTGTTCCAGCCCACCCAAACAGTGCATCTCATTGGCCAATCCCTCTCGACGCATGCGCACTGGCTCAACACTGCAAAAAAAGTGACGCAAAAAAATCCCCGATGGCGAATCCTGTTGCAGGGATCTGATTGGTGGAATGTGTCACCGAACGTCCAATCAGAGAGGCGATGCCGAGATGCAGCAACGCTATTGGTCGGTTTTTGCTCCTCGTTGGCTAAACGTCAGCACAACATTCGATATTTCAGCTGCCACTCACGAGCAGTTGTCAAGACAGCCGACATGAAAGCATCAACGTGGCTTCACTGCTGAAGATGTTGATGTAGGTGCATTTCCTGTTCCTGATCACGAGTTTTGTTCTCAGTTTCTGGATAAACAAACAAGGGAGGGCTATGACATAATGTCAGTGAGAGACTTAAAGCTATAAGGAATGTAGTTTTTAAAATAGAAAGTTACATAAAACTGCATGACTTTCAAGTTTATGAGTTATGTTTTCATAAATATACATGACAGTTACTTTAAATGCAATTTAAAAGCATTTGTAGCTATACAGATAGTCAGTGCCTACCTATTGGATATATTTTATTTAATAATGACTTTAGGTGGTATATAAGGTCAGATTGTGAACCCAGTTTGCTGTGAGGAGTGAACACCTTGCAGCAAAATCAAGCTACTTGCATTTCTAGCACCCCCATGTGACCATAAAGGAGAATGGTACCATCAAGGTTTTCTGTCAACTCATCTTTTCCATCATCTTTGACATGAAAACATAACAAATTCTGTACCTTGTTCATCCAAATTACCAAATAATTATATAAATAAAAAAAATCTCACTTACATCTGATTTTTAAAAGGGCTGCAACTAACAATTTAGTTTCATTATCAATTTTTTGTTGATTACTAGGAAATTAGCCCACATTAATAATTGCTTATTTAGACTGACATACACCCCATTTACACCTGGTATTATTAAAATATGATCTGTATCCGGACACATTATCTGGATAAGGAAAAATGCATGTTAATGCAAGGTGTAAATAGAGTGCAACTGTCCAAAACATTAATATATTCAGTTTACTATCATAGAAGCATCTGCAAAGCTTAAAACAGTGAATATTTGTAATTTTTTTAGGCAAAAATGGCAAACAATTATCATCAAAATTGTTGCCAATTTTCTTTCTGATGCTATAATTGATTAATTGACTAATTGTTTCTGCTCTGGTATCTAGTTTTGGAACAAAGTCTGTTCCATTGCATCAAGTTATTGACAAAACGTTTTCACTGAATCATCAGAAATAAAACAAGGAGACATACTATGTTATCATTATGGTTCTGTATTGGTTGACAAAAGAAAATAGTACCGTCACAGTAAAAATTATATCACAGTGAATTGGTAAAGAAAGGAATAAGAGAAATGCTGGTGCAAAAATATCCAACACAGTGTACAACTTGTATCGGACCCAAACTGGGCCACGTATTCTCAGTTCAGTTAACTTCACCATTGTCTACACTCCACTGAGGCCGTTATACATCCTCAAATTCATCCGCTTCCATTTGATTTATGAGAGTAGAATTGGACTAGAATAGAATCGGATGCCCCGTACCTAAGAACCTAAGAACCTAAGAACAGTGGCTTGTGGACAAATCTGCTTTTGCATTTGCTTGATGTTCTCCTGAGTCTCTCAGATGTACGGACAAAAACATAAACATACAAAAATAAAGTGTAAGGCATCGTGAGCCAAAAGTAGAGTGATTAGCTGCATTTCAAAATGAAAGATATCAATCATATGGAAAAAAATTATCACAATTTTCAAACAAATGATGGTTGTTCTGGACAGTAAAGTAACTTTTCCATGCTGTAAAGAAAGACAATTTGACTGTTTGAATCTTTGAGAGAAAGAATGACGAGCTTCTGATTTTTAGACAATTCAGAAAGAGTACTGAGCTGAAACTTGCTGCACACAGCATAAGATCTTATACAACACATTCAAAGCTGCACTGTACTGCTTTTTAAGACTTCAACATCTTGAAATGATTAGAAATATGATTCAATAAAGATGGGACTTTGGGAAACATGACATCTTGGATGTTTCTTTTTGGGAGCTGCACACAAATTAAAACAAACATCTTTTGTCTTGCTGCATTATTGTTCATTGAAATGTCTTTCCTAAAACCTGATGATGCATTTTTTAACTAAATGCAGCAGTGATTGTGAGTGGTAGTTGTTCCAACAATATGACAATCAATAAATGTTGCTACATCTGAATAAAGCAGTGCGTTTTATTGCTTTGGCGTGCCAGGGCACATAAAATATACTTGTGTTGCTGTTGGTTCGGATTTGAGCTACATCAGTTCTGTGACTATTTTATAGCACAACTGCTCATCATCATTACCTCAAAACACGCCTCTCTATAGCTATATTTAACATTAAGTTGATGGCACAAGACTTCCTGTGACCGGATGGCTTGTGTAAGGAAAACTGTAATGCAAGTTAACTTGTAGGCACAAAACGGAGCCAACACAGTAGAGGGAGGTGCATGCATGAAAGTAAACACATTCAGTGGTTTTGTTTGGACTTTAACCCGGCTCACTGACTAGTGGAACTGCACACAAACAGCTGTTGAAACTCTGACGAAACCACAGAGATTTCTCAAACTCTGTCTTCACTCAAGAAATCAGATCATTGGTCCATGACACAATGCTTATCATACACTGAAATTCAAGGAGAAGAACTCCCATATCATGACTGTGAACCCCACTGGTCAGTGAAATAAACATATTTAAACCACCAAAAATTTCAAGCTAGCTCTGTTAAGGAATTGCGTGACAGAATGGAGTCATTTCCAGGTGAAAATCCTGAAATGCAGACGTTGTATTATACCTGTTAAACCCGCACAGTTGTCCAGAACGCTTTATCAAGTGCAATTCCTAATACAGAGGATATATAATTGTCGTCAAGTTCAGCTGAATGGTTGAGATGATGAAAAATGTACCACTATGTTGCCACAAAATTGTACAAAATGAACCACGTGCTGCTGTAGGACACACAAGGTGACAACAGACGGAGCTTCAGTTACACCGAGGCACTGAAAGAACGGCGAAGCTGCTGCTGCCACACAGAGAAAAACACATTTCAGAGATAAAACAGGAAGTACATGCTCTTACAACAACAGGATGATTTCACCTCGTCCTTTGGTTTAACCTTTTTTGTACAAAGGCCCATTGTACCTTCTACGCAGGTATTTTCTACTAAAGCATGCGTTGAAATGTCTCTGTCTAAAAGCCAGTAGCATCTACATTATATTCATTACAGCCCACCTCTGTGCTGTACGGTATGTGGGCGACATTGGATTATTGTCACACGATAACCAAATAATAGAAGCTTCACACCTGCACCACAGGGTTTCCCTAAATTGTCAAAGATCTCATTAATTTTTGGAGCTTTTTTTCAGTTTTAATTAGCATATTAATTAGAGGAAATTAATTTCCTGAAAAAGTAAAACTTCTTGGTGTTGTAGTAGAGTTCATAGTACTCCTTTTTCTGTGATCTAATTAAACAAAAAGACTTCAAGGCATATCAGCTTTCTGACTGCTTGCAATGTCTTGAGCCTTCACTTTGACGAGTGGACTTGTGTTATTTCTAGCAGCCGAACAGATGGCAATAGTTTGATGTGTGATTATGAGCTTTTATACGTAACTTTCATGAACAATTTCTTTTAACAGGTCTTAAAATATAATCTCAAGGCACACCTTTAGTTTCATTCTGCACCACTGCAGTGGTTCATCATGCTGGTTGAGAACCACAGCTCTAACAACAATACACGCTGAAAAACTAAACATATCAGATGCACTTGATTTTACTCATCAGGCACTTTAAATCTCACAGTGTCAGAAGCACCACCTGCAGGATGAGACAAAACAAGTGATGCTTAACTCTATCTGGTTTTGAGATGTGTGAAAACTTCCCAGTTACAGTTTTAGTCCAGTTCTGCAGGAGGTATGCAGCTCTGTCAAACACAGACTGAGACCGGGGTGAAGGCATGAACGCGGCACTTGTGGGGTAAAGTGAGGTCATTGAAGAGGAGGGAAGACGGTGAATGTGGCAAACTCCTCAGTTGACCGGAGGATCTCGAACCTGCACGCTTCCATCCTCCATGCCGAAGTAGGCTCGCTCAGCCATGCCGACGAAGAGCCCCGTCTCCACCACACCTGGAGAGGACACACACACACATACAGACGCACCGTTTAGTTGGACCACAAAGGTCAAATACAATTTTCAAGGCTGATTACCAATGAAAGTTTAGAGCCATAACCCAACCAACATTTTCACAAAGTCCTCCTGACACCTCTTCCTAACAAACAGCGAGCAAGCTGGTGAATGGAGCGCGAAAAATTGTCCAGATACACTACGAGCGATGTCACTCTCTATTACATAGAGAAGGTGATATTGATTAACCATCAGTTACTGTCAGCGTCAATTTTTGACCAAAACTTTGCATAAATAGAACCAGGGCGAGGCGTTTTTTTTTAGTTCTTTTTATGTCCTTTCAACAGGTACAGTCGTACTGCACAATCACATGTTTTGACATGACACAACAGGGTCATAAGTGTCCTGAGAAGGCAGTTCGTGAAATTCGGCATCCCCACAATGTCCACACATTGCTCCATTGAGTAGGAATGAGGAATATTTTTCATCTAAAGGCCCAGGGAATAAATAAATGTACAGGGAGGAAAAATGACATGTTTATTTATACGTATATTAGGAGAGAAGATAAGTATAGAAAAGGAATTGAAAAATAATAAATAAATAGATAAATAAAAATAAAAATGAGAGATAGTTAGAAAATAGAAATAATAACAAAAAAATAGAATAGGAATAAAAAAATAAAAAATAAACAGAGAAAAATAAATAGGGAAAAAAATAGTAATATTAATAAATAAATTAAATTTAAGTAAAGAGAAAGAAAGTAAATAGTGATAATAAATCACAACAAAAAAAATAAATACCGGATGAGCTGTTTTTCAAACAAGCGACACGTCGCTTTGCCTGTTTGCTGACGCACATAGCAAGTTAAGACATCTTCATTTGTAAAAACTGAAACAATCTGATGTTCACTCGTTCGCATCGCATCCTGCCCTCCTGCAAGGTTGTTTGTGATGACGATGTGTTGGCAGCAGGATATTTACGTTACTTAAACACAGCCACATTTGTGTTAATAAACAAAGAGCCGGCTCCTCACCTGGGATCATCTTGATGGCCGTGTTGACTTCCTTCCAGTTCTGAGCGTCCTCAAACTTCCAGTCCAGGATGAAGTTGCTGTTGTCAGTGACCACAGGACCCTGAGGGCCACAAAACACACAACTCAGACCTCATAACCAGAGGGCTGCCAGCAAAGTTCATATCACAGAAATGTGTTTATAATACTAAATATCAAAAGGACACACAACTAAAATGTTAGATAAACCATCAGTTTTTCCAAGCCAATGACTCCTTTGACAAACTGACACCTTGATAAGCAGAACTGACTCATTTCTTCACCTTGACAGGTTGACAACAGCTGTTCAAAAAGTTTTCCAGTTAACAAAGAAACTTATATTTGACCTGACTGTTGAAATGATTAGGTCACCATGTGTAACTATGAGGCAAATGTTGTATAAGCAAACATGTGTGTGAGAACCAAGGCTTCCTGGGTAAACAAACTGGGACTTGTCCACTCAGTAGGACACAAACTGCTTCCAGGCTCAACAGTGAAAAGGAACAATACAAACATGGAGAGCCAGGATAACAAACAAAAGACTCTCCTGTCTCATTTTAAGAGAACTGAGGAGGAAATAAAGACACTGCAGGGGTTCTTTTGAGCTCACACACGCGTCAATCCAAATGTAACGACATTGCAGCCCTTTCAGCCAATAACCTGGTCCAGAGCAGACTGCAGAGACTGAACAGGTAAATTCAATGTCTTGCCAAAGGACAAGTAGGCTCTTCTAGTTTTAGAGTCATTCTTAACCTGAACCTGAGGACCCCACAAGCCTCTGAACAGACAACCAGAGCGACAGAAATCTACCGCGGAGCAACCCAAGGCTAAGCTGGGAGTAAAAAAGAAGAATTGTGAACTTGTTGCTGTAACACAGGAGGGGTGGAGAGGTGCCATGAAAACAGCAAAATAAGAGAAGTGTTGAATACAGATGAAGTGAGAGCCGAGCCGAGCCAATCCTCCACTCACTGCTTTACTGACAGCCATCCGTAAGTTGGCCACGCCACCGAAGCGTTTGGCTATCGTCCTGGAGATGGGAACGTACGCCATGGGGATCACCTCGATGGGAACTCCCTTCTTCCACTGCTGGCCCAGAGCCTTGGAGTCCTTCCTGGGGGAGGAAGCGGAAGATAAGAACCACATCTATTCTGGACACGTACACACATATTCACTAGAGGTCGACAGATATGGGGCTTTTCAATGGCTGATGTGGATATTTAGAGAGCAGGGAGGCCGATATATAATAGAGATATTATGTTTTTTTTCTTTTTATATCTGATAAAATACAACAATTCAATAAATACAAATAATACAAGTCTACAGGTTAACAAAAACTTTGTAAAAAAAAAAATAATAAAGGAATGACAAAAATTTGTAAACTTACATTAATAAATAAAATAAATAAATAAATAAAATAAACAATGTTAGTTTCTCTGGTGTTGGCTTGTTTATCGGCCTTGTGAGTGCAGGCATCGGCTGATGCTGATCATCTTAAAAATGGCATTAATCGCCCCGATTAATTGTCTGATCGATTAATCAGACATCACTAATACAAACATGCAATTAAAGCTTGAATGTACTACAAGGCAGAAAACAGAGCCTCTCAACCAGCTAATACAGAAATTGATCAAATTATTAATGAAACACTGCAAAACATAATTTTTTTATTCCTTTAAGGGCTGTCAAAAACACTTTCACTAGTAATTTAACTTCTCTCTCTGAGTTAAACTAGCAAATACAAACCTGTAGTCAGCAATGACAACAAAATGTTTTCCACAGCCGGCTACGATCTTCTCCTGCGTCAGGCAGCCGCTGTGAGACAAAGAGAGGACGAGTGAGACAGAAACCAGAGGAGACACCGGCTGAGTTCTGCTGTCTGTATTAAACTGTCCTCACCCTCCACCTTTAATCAGCGTGAGATCTCCGTCTACTTCGTCCGCTCCGTCAATCACCACATCCAGCTGCGTGGGAGGAATGTTAACTTATTACAGCACACAACAAAGTACAGGCACCGTTTCTCTACATTTAGACACTCAGCTCCACCATTCATGGTTTTTTTCTTTTGCAGTCACACAGGCACAATTTCCACAACGCTCCAATTCAAGCTGACAGAGTTTTGAGCGCCAACGTATTGCGGCCTCTTCCTCACGTCCACGGCTTTCAGATTCATTTGTAACGAGCTCATCGTACCTCTGGGTGCCTGTCCAGATCCGACAGCGTGAGGCCGTGCTGCACAATCAGCTGGCGAGCCTGTGGGAGGACAAGCACAGAGACAGGACTAAATGTGACGACCAGGAGACAAAAAGCTGCGATGCGATTTTGTGCTTTTGTTTTTTTAGAAACAAAAAAAGTGTGTGTGACTGTGTGTGGTAATGAAACCACGATGTTACAGTGCATGCTGTTGCTAAATGTTTGTGTGTGTGTGTGTGTGTGTGTGTGTGTGTACGCAGCATTAAGCCACCAGGATGAAAAGAATTAGAAGTCTACAAGTAAGTCTTAACATCTCAAACCAACCTGGAAGGAGGTGGGCACACACACGATGTTGAGTTTCTCCTGACGCACCCTCTCAGCTGGAATAAACAACATACACACAGTAGAAAAAAAGAGGGATCATGAATGTGTTTACTTTAAAGGGATAGTTTGAATGTTTTGAAGAGGGGTTGTATGAGGTACTTATCCATAGTCAGTGTATTACCTACAGTAGATGATGGTCGGTACACCCCCAGTTTGGAGAAACATACAGGAGTTATGGCACAGAAGTAAAGCAATGTACTGCTGTGAACGGGGGCAGCACCAAAACATACTTTAGTCACTTAAAAGAATCAATATTGTATAAGTGTATGCTACATTTAAAATATTTTCACCTTGCCATGAGACAGCCATAAAGTCTATGTTTCCGAGGAGGAACTGAAGCCGTTTTTCTTTGCTCTCACCAAAGCCACCAGACTCCATTGAAAAAAACAGTATTTTTACCTCACAGAACACAGGAGTTGCTCGTCTACCACTGCCTCGATCGGTTAGTTAGTTTGTGACTTTCGTGATTTAAAGGGTTAATTCGGATTCACCAAAGTCACACAATAACACAAACTAACTAACCGATCAAGATAGCGGTAGATCAGCAACTCCTGTGTTCAGTGTGGTAAAAATATATTTTTTTTCCAATGGAGTCTGGCGGCTTTGAAGAGAGCATAGATGGACATAATGGTTTCAGTTCCCCACTGTAAAGGACTTTCTCACAACAAGATAAGTGGTGAAGATATTCTAAATATAGCGTACAATTAAACAAATATTGATTTTTTTAGGTTGGTGTTTCTTTTAGGTGTCTAAAATGTGTTTTGCCACAGCAGTACATTGCTTCACTTCCGTGCAGGAACTCCTGTCTGCTTCTCAAAACTGAGGGCACGCCGACCGTCTGAACTATCCCTGTAAGCACTGGTAATACAATTATAAATGTTGCTGCCTCTGCTGAATGATGAAGCAGAAAAACACATATTTACATAAAGATTTCTAACACCACAGCAGATTAAACTTCAATATAAAAAAGAAGCAGTGCTTTAATCTAACTGTGGCTAAGTAATTATCTACAAGACAATGGTTAGGTGTCATTTCTGAGACATGTAAAATCAGAATTATATTGGTTTCACTCACCTAATCTGTCCACAGCATAGACAATGGTTGATCCGCTGCCCACTCCAACCACCTGGTTGTTCTGTAGGAAGAAACAAAAAATAACTAAAACTTGATGCAACCATGTAACATTTCACACCAGGCCATAAAACCTAACATGAGCTGACAATGACTTGACTGGATGTATGTTGAAATACAGCAGTAGCAATGGACATGATAAGAGTAACAGTGGAGTTTTTATATTAAATGAAGTGTTTTTTATGTATTTTGTTTTCCACAGAGTCACAGGGGAATAAAACACCATGAACATAATATACAAGTGTTAAATTACAGCCTCAAAAAATACAATAAAGTTATTTTAGGACTGTTGTTTTTCTTGCATTTCATGATCCAACCTGTCCATATGTTAAATTCTGGCTATATAATATAGATAGATAGATAGATAGATAGATAGATAGATAGATAGATAGTAACTTTATTGATCCCGAGGGAAATTCAAGTTTCCAGCATCACAGTTCCATAGTGCAAAACATGTTAGTAAAAAGGCAGGAAAACAGTTCGTAGTGCAAAGTACAAAGTACAAAACAAAATATACCAAATATAAAAATACAAGGAGATGAAGAAAACTGTTAAAACTGAATATAGTGCAGGGTAACAGCTGTGATACACGACTATTAAAAAAGTGAATTTAGTGCAGAAGAGACTGTTAAAATGAAAATAGTGCAGGGTACCTCCAGTAGCTTAGTCTATGAAAGTGCACTGTATAATAATTTGACTTTAAAGCCATGCATAATACACAATACAGCCTCTGCCAGTTTTCTTATGTCAGGCTGCATTGTTTAGATCATGCATATCATGTTAGCTCATCTATTTCTGTCTGTGCATCAGTTAAAACGTCCTGCTAGCAGCAGCTAACACAGGCTGTAACATGCTGTACTGTGCTGTTAGTATATTTAGTCCTTAATACCGAGCAAAGTTAGCCCACTATCCCGGGACAAGCATCCATAACACTGAACTAAATCCTCCCAAACCGTGCAGGTTAGATAACAGCACTGAGGTAGCAGGCTAGGCTACTTTCTGTCTCTAGCATGCAGCATCTGGGTCTGCAGCTAGCAGCTAGCTGAGGACACATGTGGACATTATCAGAGAGACAGAGACACATGTGTAAAGACAGGACATTGTACCTGGACGTGGTTGTCCACAGCAGCGTAAGCAGCCAGTTTCTTCGCCTCCTCTGCCATGTTGTTGTTGTTAGCGGACTGAGTGAAGAGACACACGTGTTTCTGTCTGCAGAGAGCTGCTGATACCAGCCTGCAGGATGATGAAGAGGAAAAGGAAGAGAGGAGCTTGCTGAAGGAGACCCACCTCTGGAGTCTCATGACCCGGCCCACAACACGCAGAGACAGGCCCACTAGAGACAAGACTAGAGACAGACAGGTTCTCCTCCTCCTCCGCACCAGGAAGTTAGATGCTGCTAATCCTGTTTGACAACTGATCACCTGTCCTCCTGTCTCTTATCATATGACTTATTAGAGATCTGCGGTTATCTGCGCAGGTGCAGCACAACAGCAACACGGTCGTGTCTAGAAGGTAACCCGCAAATTGCGAAAGCTTCAAAAACCAAAGATGCTCAAAAAGTGTAAAGTCTCGCGAGATTTTCTGCCCGACTACTTATCCTAAACGTATCCATCTCGCGAGAGTTTCCCAAATTGTGGGTTAACAATAATTCAACTGGTATTAATACATTTATACTGTATATTTCAAGAAATATTCTTATTTAATTTTAATCTATATTATTCTTGCATTTATATTTAACACACTTAATAGATCCTACTTATGAGCATTTTTTTATTCACTTATTAATCACTTATTATATACTGTATATATTGTATGTGTCTGATGCACATATTTGTACATATTTCTTATTTCTTATTTATTTATATGACTTCTTACTGTTATATTTTGTAGCATTGTGTAAATAATTTACATTTTAAATACTCCTTTATTTCCATTTTTCTTAAAATGATTTTTGCTTATATATAAGAATAAATTATCTATATATATCTGCTCCTATATTTATCTCACTGCCTCTATATATATATATGTTCTTAATATGCCTTTGTAAAAACTATTTCCTTTTATTTATTGTATATAACGTACTGTTTTTAATGGAGCTTCCCAGCAAAACGTATTTCACACAATTGTACTTGTATAACTGGTGTGACAATAAACATATTGAATCTTGAATATATATATCAATAAAATATATCTGATTCTGATAAAAATATAGCCTACTATACATCTATGGCTTTTTGAGGATTGTTTCCATGTAATATTTAATAATTTAGATTAAAAATACTACAAAACATCTTCCTATTGAGGAGGATTTTCAGAGTGGTGGAGCTGAACATGTAGAGTTTGTCCTGAGGGTGGCGCCAGAGGAACAGCTATGGAGTCAGGATCATTTAAAAGGTTCATCCCTTTGGGAGCATGACTGAGCTCAGCAATATTATTAAAATTCATATTAAATTATGAGATTTATTTTGTGCAAAGTTGACATTTTGGCCTGAGGCTGGTGCAAGAGAAAAGTGTCCAAAGTTAAAAATAAAAAAGGGTTAATTCTCTAGAGAGATGGAAATTTGCTCTGGAAGTTTCATCACAGTCAATCTGCCAATTAGATTTAGATATTTTTTGGTGCACAACAAAGGGTGCAGTTGACATTTGAGCTCTGGGAGAAACATCAGAGAGAAGAACTGATGCAGCTACTTCAATTTGATCGTCTTCACCCATGAGAGTCATGTGTTTTTAATGGGACATGCTGGAGAAATTGATTTAAACCTCTGAATACTGTTCATTCTGTGTTCTCTGTTGTGTCCTTACATTAGGGAATACAAACATGTTTGTCTAGAAGACAACAAAAAACAAGTGTTGTAAAAACAAGCATTTGTACAGAACATTTACCACTAAAATATAATTACAAAATGTGGAAAATGTTGATTTTAATCAGGAATCATGTGGTCAAAGGCTTTAACAAGATTACAAATAACACATGACATAAATGTCAGCTTTCAGTTTCAGTACGTGACTACGGTACCAAAAAGGTTTTGAGGTTCGAGACACAGTGTTAGTTAGTTTTGAGTTCCAGTTAACTTGAAATAAAATTATTCTTTATTATAATTATTATTGTTTGTTTGTTTATTATTGATTGTTATTATTACAAGTCAAGACCAACAAGTCCCAAGTCATGTCCCAAGTTAAAACCCAACTCAAGACCAACAAGTCCCAAGTCATGTCCCAAGTCAAAACCCAAGTCAAGACCAACAAGTCCCAAGTCGAGTCCCAAGTCAAAGCCCATGTCAAGACCAACAAGTCCCAAGTCATGTCCCAAGTCAAAGCCCAAGTCAAGAACAAGTCCCAAGTCGAGTCCCAAGTCAAGACCAACAAGTCCCAAGTCAAAACCCAAGTCGAGTCCCAAGTCAAGACCAACAAGTCCCAAGTCATGACCAAGTCAAGACCAACAAGTCCCAAGTCAACACCCAAGTCAAGACCTAAGTCAAGACCAAAAAAATCCCAAGTCAAGACCAAGTCCCAAGTCAAGACTCAAGTCAAGACTGACAAGTCCCAAGTCAAGTCAAAAGTCAAGTTCCAAGTCAAGACCAACATGTCCCAAGTCAAGTCCCAAGTCGAGACCCAAGACAAGACCAACAAGTCCCAGGTCAAGACCATGAAGTTCCAAGTCAAGACCAACAAGTCCCAAGTCAAGTCCCAAGTGGAGACCAACAAGTCCCAAGTCAAGACCAACAACTCCCATGTCAAGTCCCAAGTCCTAAACTTTGAGTTTTGAGTCCTAAACAAGTCAGAATGTGCTCTTCACCAAATGTAATTCTTTTCAACTGATGCTCAGTAGTGTAACGAGTCTGACTCGAGTCCAAGTCATGTGACTCAAGTCCACACCTCTGTTATTTGACCTTTTGTGATATCTTATAATGGAACAAAGTGTTGGTGAAGGAGAAGTTGTGTCCTAATGGTGGCGCTATAGATAAATGTTCAGGGGATAAATAGGAGGACAGACACCATAATGAACACAAGCACACATATTAACATCACTACTACTTTTTATTTGGCAAACAGCTTGAGATAGTCTCTCTTTTCAGTGTACAGTATATATATATACTATAGTAAACCAACACATTCTGTTTTATAACCATTTTTTTCTCGTTTTTACATATTACAGCTTACAAATATAGCTGATCTTTTTGACAAAATTACAGATTCTGTTTGACACCTAAATTATTATGCTATATAAAAATCCACACCTTACATTCATGATTAGAAAAAGTTAGGCTATATGAAATCAGGAAAAAGAAAAGGGAAAAGAAAAAAAGAAAACACCACAGTACGCAATTTCAAACAAATCCAATTAGGAGGAGGAGGAGGGGAGTCACAAACAGAGTCGTGTTTCTATCACTCTGAATCCAATGTTGAGTCCTCTGAGAGAAGTTTGCTGCTATTCCAAAATCATCAGTACAGAGAAGATATCAAGGAACAACAACATTACTGTCACGTAAGAAGAAGAATGGTTAAATCTCTGTACTCGGTCCAAAGTTAGGAACTAATACTTCGCCATGGATTATAATGGATACTTGATAAAAACTAAACTTTGCATTGCAAACTGTACATATTACTTCATACCTCACAATCTCTCTGCTCTCTCACCAGTAAGACTTAATCCAAAGGATTATGCAAATGCTCTCCATCTTTTTTCCTTTTCATGCCTCGCTATCTCGGCGTGAGACATCTGCTTAAATTGGACATCTTTCTCACATCTGTAAGACAAAAAGTTCAACTGAACTGCATGAGGGAGCTGCCATTTGGATATTGGGAAAGCAAGTAATAAAATCCAGCACTGTGAACGCCTTGTTGACAGGCAAACCTTTTTTTTTTTTTGTGCGATAATTGAATCAGCACTGGTTTTTTTTTGTACCATGACGATGGACTGAAAAGTTTGTGTCTTAAAAATACAGCTGGCCTGTCTTTGCTTTGCTGGGATATCACCAGTGTGTTTTTTATACACAGTATTGCTGAATATTGAGCGTTGCATTGTTGAGAAGTTACTGTTTTATACTCTTTTTTTTTCTGGTGTTGTGTCGGATACGTGTCCATTGGCATCACATTGTATCAAAACCCCAGATGAGTCATGCTGTTAAGCAAACCAGCGCTTGCTTGCTTAGAAATTTTTTTGTCTTTTTGTACTGAAGATAACAAGATAATCTGTCCAGACGTCTGGATTATTACATGACGACGTTTGCAAGCATTGATCTAATCATAACATCTAAATAGAAAACAAGACCAGATTAATTCTAAAACTCATCTTTGAACACTTGTTCACAAAAATAAAACTAAAAGAAAGGGATGCATTTTGTTGAATCCAAAGCTCACAAATATATTTTTTTTTGTATTTTTTTTTTTTACCTGACTTTCATCTTTACTAGCAATGCACCAGAACTGTGTTGGACTTTGTGGAGCTGGAAGGGACTTTGATATGTAAACACTGCGGCAAAGCCTGATGTGAGACAACACACTCAAAATACAAGAATCAATATATAACTGTGGAATGTAAACAGACACATTTCTTATTTTGTACTTAAAAGATAAACTGTCAGCATGATAAATAAATATCTTTATTTGAATTTAACCTAAAATACTTTTTTGTATATTTCCATAATATATTCTAATATATTCATAATTTGATAAAGATTTCACTAGATGTTTTGGCTTGTGCTGTCGTTCTAAATAATTACATATAATATATATATCTGTGGAATGTATTTTTCTTTTTTATTCAACTTAAATTCCACCTTTTAAAAAGGACCGGCAGGAAGCTAGATGAAGGACAGATTAATAATAATAATGTGCCTATGACACACACTCACACACTCCTTAATGAACACTGATATTTGTTGGAATGACTTAGAAACTAAATATGCACAAGTGTCCTTCATAGAAAAGGGGGGAATCACAGCTAAAAGGTGCAGGAATGTAAAGGTTTTAAACACTGCACAATGACAGAATTACAAAAAAGTACAGATTTACTTTGCAGTGGCTTAAATGCAGTGTTCTTTTTACCGGTTAATTCACCCACAGAAAAGTATTTAAGTACTTATCAACACAGTGTAAGTATGTCCCAAGTATGACAGCGTAAAAACACAATGTGAGTGCAAAGTGTCACAAAGATTTTGTTCATACTTACATTGTGCCATTACACCTCTCTACAATGTACACCGGCAGCATTTGTATTACTTACACAGTATTAGTGAGTACTTTAAGCACTTACCCATAGCTTAAACACACAGATGAGTACACCCCAGTAAGGATATTGTAAAATGTAAAGGTGTGAGAGGAGAACATGGAGGTATATGGCACTGAACAAGGGTCAAACAGAGGTGAAACAGGGAGTTCTGGACGCTCCTGTTGTTGGGCAGAACGTTCCCCCTCAGAGAGACGCCGTCTGTCCACATTTGGAAATATTTCCCACACTCATCTCTCGTTTCTCACGCCACTTCCAGTGCTTCACCTGTAAGAATGTTCTTATCAGATACAAAAATCAAAACAGTCGTTATTTCTCCTTTTTGCTTCCATACAGTTTTGCATTGAAAAATATGTTGTCGTTTTTTTAAATTTCTTTTTTTTGTGGTTGTAATTATTCCAGACGTCTTTTTCGTGGATCCAGAACGTGTCTCCATCTGTAGCTACATGTGTTGGGCATCCATTATGTCCAAGTATTTGGCCTCAATGATATGAGGAAGCACGTTGTTCCTAAACACAGAGCAGACAGAAATCTGTGTCAGTTGTTAGACCGGCGCTGAGAAAGAAAACATAAGGAAACAAAACACCGAAACCATCCGAGTGTCAGATCTTATCAGACAAGATGTATCACTTCCTTCTCAGTGGTGCCAGTGAACAAGAGATCGAATCAACGATACACACATGGATGTGAGTGTGCACAATCTCACAGGAGACCTGGGTGGGAAAATGCTGCGTATACTGTATATCAACAGAATGATACTACTACTACACTCAAAAACCTTTTTCTTTTTACGTTTTTTCTCATTCGCTTTGGCTCAATTCTTTTTTTTTCAAAACAATGAGCTCAAATCTCTGAACAATTACTTTGTTGTTCACAACAGATTAGAATTTCTCATTCATTCAAGCAAATTGCATTTGTTTTTGGCACATTGTGTGCAAAAGAGTGCGTAGAATTGTCTACAATTTGCACAATAACCACTTGCACACGTCTTGCTGATCAAAACTGATGAGTTGATTCTCGGCAAAATTGTCGTCCTCTTCACAACTTCTAAACAATCTTTGATTGATCGAGCCATCACATGCAAAATGACCCATTCAATCATCAAAATCTGTCAGGCATACATTTTTTTTTATTTGCATAAAAATGCACAATTCAAATGATTATTTATATATTTGCTTTGATTAAAAAAACTCTTGTTAAGTTGTTGTGAAGGTAAACAGGTCATAATTCCCTCTCTAATATCTATTTTATATTGATGTGAAAGTTTCACTTCTTTCTCTTCTTTTCAAGTTTCTCGCCAAAAACTTAATTTTGCAATGGTCATTTTGCTGAGCAGACCGTGAACGTCTCATAATAATAACTCAATGGCACCTCCGTTAACGTTAGTAGTTTCGCTATTTAGACAAGCAGGACTGTGCTGACCTGCTGCTAACAGCTAACGTTACTAACCCTCCTCCTGCTGATTTCAAAACAGATTTGTTTATCACAGTGTGGCATTATCAGGGAAAAATAGGGTGCGTCCCCTCAGGTGTCGTAGCGCCACGCTGTTAAGCGCTTTTGTTTTCTCTCCGCCGTGTCTCCGGTCCAAAACAAACTAAAACATGATACGACGTGCGTATGCGTCATTGTGCATGCATCATTGTGCATGCGTTACTGTCGGTAAGCATCAATAAGAGGAATCAATAGTCACAGAGGCATGAGATGCCAAGAAAGAGGACAACTACGGTTCTCTAATCCCGTCACTAGCGTTTTCCCTGCCTGCCAAAGTGGCAGATGGCCTGATGATTTCACCCGTCAAATGCCAACAATTTACCTGCATTTGGCGGGCGGCGGGTGCTAATTTCAGACCCGGCATGTAACACATTTCTACAGAAATACATTTACTGTATACAAATGTGCATGTCCCCTTTTTCTGTGTAGCTACTACAGTATTGACTTTTCCCAGTAAACTTTGACCTACTGTTGAAATGTGAATCTAAAAAAGGTATAGTCTGCTAAATATGCTCTTTAAAATGGTATGTAATGGAAGGGTGTGGTAATCAACCCCAAAAACTTTGATCAAAGTGATCATTTGGTTAAAATACTAATGCTTAAACTAGTGCTAGATAAATAAAGTTTACTTGCTTTCTTTAAAGTTTACAGTTTTTTCAAGCACACAACATCATTGTTTATTGAAAGTATTCCATTAGTTTGATGTGCCAAAGAAAGTCAAGGAGAGTGGTGTGAATTATTCTGTGAATTTACAAATATCGTACACATGTATAATGCACAACAACCCATCTGCTGTTAGCGCTGCAGCCACTGTTCTCACACATTTTGTTTTGTCACACTGAGCTGATGAACTGCAACGCAAAACATTTGTATTTCAACTGAAGTGCCAGATGTTTCCAGCTGAAAAATATTAAATCTTGTTATGGTATAAAAAAATTGAATTAAGAAATTAAATAAAGATTAATTAAGGAATTAAGAAAACCAGAATGTCAACTATATTCCCCATAAAGATGCTGTTTAGAGAGACATGTGGTGTTGACAACAATAGAATTTGACTGTGGCTGATCCAGAGGCAGATTCAGGTCAGACACAGTGTTCATTACTGCTGAATGTCATCCTGCTGTAGAGCACTTGAGAAAATCATTTTTCTGGGACAAAATGGCTGTACCTGATTGGAATTAGCATGATCATGAGCAGAGGGAAGATCATCTTCATGTACGGTATCGGGTACATGCCGAACGTGCAGAGGACCAGCAGCTGCATCATCTGCAGGAAGGTGAAGTAGTGGATCTTCCTCTGGGGCACTTTGCGGATGTAGTGGGTGGGCGGGTAAGACGTCTGCAGGAGGTGAGAGGATCAGGACAGATTAAAATACAATCTACCCCGAGGTTCTCTTCCTCACTGTCCTCAGGTCGCCTGCTGGCTTAAAGGAATGACTAAAGGACGTGGACGGCCCACACGCCTCTTAGAAGTGCGCAGCAGGTTTTAGATCATAAATAACATTTAGCTTTCAGTGGATGCTTTCATATAAAGTGTATTTATAGCACGAGGGGTCTCCTGTGTGGATGTGCGAGGTGGGGATACAGGAGAGGAGTGGATGGTATTATTTTAAAACCTGCACTCGATGGGACTTTTATGTAAAAATACACCTGTCGTTCCAGTCTGAGTGGAGCTGCAACAAACACAAACTCATCTCCCCCGACTGATCTGGTGTCAGTGTGAACCTTTGCAACAACAGGAGGCGATGAATCAAACATTACCGCATAGCTCTGACTATAAAAACTATTTCACAATGTTGGTTACTACCTGCAATCACTTTGGAAACATGACAGAAACAAGACACTGTTGAGGCCTGTAAATGTGTCTCATGAAACACAAAATACGGTTCATTTTACCGGTCCGCAAATCTCATGGTAATTAGGTGATAATTAGCAAGTAACCTGTTTGAAATTTCTTTAGAATTACTGCCAAAATACCCCAATATTTACCTCAAAATCTATCGAAAATTACTTTATTATAAGCATTATTTAATAATTATATTGTGCTATTTCCCAATAGCTGGTATTTTATTTAATACATTTCCAGGAAAAGAATACAAAGTTAATTAATATGCTTTATTTCCATGTCTGCTGATAAATAGATAATAGTTTTGGTTTTCCACCTCCGATGAAGAGCAGTGAACAGCCGCTTCTCGAGCCTCAGGGCCCTATTTTAACCATTACATGCTATTTCAGCATATAATTATTAAATAATGTTTATAATAAAGTCATTTTCGATACATTTTGAGGTAAATATTGGAGTAATTTGGCCGTAATCCCAAAGAAATTTCAAATAGGTTACTTGCTAAATATCACCTAATTACCATGAAATGTGCGGACCGGTAAAATGATGTCATGTCATGCGTTATCAGACGATTGAAGCTTCTGGTTAAAGCAGAGATTGTGATCTTGTGATTTGGGCTGCGGTCAAAAAGTAAAAAAAATGACGTCCTAATGTCTTTTCCTAACCACTTTTCCTTGACCTCGATGGAAAACGTCATGAGGTCAAGGAGAGATGAGGAGAATTCATGAGGACTTAGGAAAAGATAACCGCGGTGTTAAGAGAATCCGACCGCTCTCACACGAGGCTGTGTAATTATGAAGCCACCGCGCTGGGTGTTATTGACGTGTTAAAACTATAATGTTCCGGAGATGGACTACAAAAGGCTCTGCTTCTCCCCGTGCGTTTTTAAAAAGCTCTTTCAGTGACCGGCTGCTTCACCCGCGGTGTGTAACACTTTACATCAACATATAATAAAGGATTATTTTACATAACCTTGACAACCGGTGAAAAATATCACTTCATTACCAAGGTTGGAATTGAAATAAAAAAGGAATTCTCTACAGGCTTGAGTTATTTTTTTAATTATAGTGAAGGAGTAGAACCATTAAATATATATTTCTTCCTACTCCTTTTGGACATTTAATATTTATTTATGTTGATTATTTGTTTGCTTTATGTTTACTGTTCATTATATCTGTTATTCTGTTGTTGTTTTTTAGTTTTAGTTACTTGTTTGAAATAAACAAATAGAAATAAAGTGAAATGAAATGGTTGTCCACTCATCAACATGAATCCAATTAGTATATGACTAGTAAAAGTAGGAAAAGTTGCGGACGCAAGGAATTGTGGGACGGTATTATCTCTTTTCTTTCGGTAAAGGATGCTCCAGTGTATCCTACGCTAAAGGAGATAATAAAGGAAGCATTGAAGCACCTTTCCCCCGCATTTAGAGGATTCAAACAGCTCTCATCATGGTTGCTACTGAGATACGTCCGGGTCATTTCACTCCGTTAGGAACCTTCCTAAGCAAAAAAAGACTTTTCGACCGCAACCTTTTGTTGAACAGTTACCTCTCGGTGCCATTTGGAGGCGCCAGTGTGTGAAGTGTTCAGTTCAGGAGGGAAATGGCAAGTCTTGCCTCCAGTAGGAAGGTTAAATCGGACACACAGGAGACGAGATTTCCTTTTTGGGAAAAGTATTTTGACCATGTTAAGAGGTTCATCCGTAGAAGAAGATTGGGTGTTTAGAAAGCTTCTTTATGTGTCTGACACCCAACATTAGAATAAAATAAATGTTAATTTACTAGCTGATCTGTCTTAATTCACTAAACCCTACCCACCTGCTACTCTGAGTTGATTAAAACAAATATTATATTTGCAAATATTATTTGACTCCGAGCGCCGGGCACCCAGTCAGCCGTTTGATCTGCAGAGCCCTGCGATCGACATATGGTCACACACACACACATTTATTCACTCTCCACACACACACTTTCTCACCTGCTCCTTGAGGAGGAGAGCCATGCGGTCGCACATCTGGTTCCCGTCGATGGAGGTGAGGGCGATGTAGAGGAAGAGGCCGTACAGGACGGGTTTGGGGATCCACTGCAGCGGGAGAGGCAGCAGCAGCACCGACACGCCGATGAAGATGTTGGCAGTCAGAGACGTCAGCCGGGTCTCTTTCACCTGGACGATGCTGGAGGAGACGCACACAGCGTGAAAACACACACAGTAACACACACACAAATGAATGGTTTACCGGAGAGCACACACATTGTTTTATACAATGCAACAGACAACATTATTTTCCAGGATTTTCTTATCAGTGTTCTCACACATTTTGCAGTTGAAAAATTCTCAATTTTGCAGATCAATTTCTTCTTTTCTAAGAATAATTTCACAGAGTTTAAGGTAAACATATATATTTTTATAATCTTGGACTGTGACGAACAAAATAATGTTACATCCTGATTTCTGTACAGATAGTAAGACAACATCAACAGGCTTTGTTTCTTGTTTAACCTTCATAAATACAGAGGAAACAGACATAGTTACTGACTTCACTTGTTCTGATTGGAGTGTTATGAGCTCTTATAGCCTCCTTGTGTTCTTTGTATTTAATGATTATATACATTTTATGACAATTCTAGTGCAATGTAGTATAATCTAGGTGTCATGTTGTGGAGGACAGTTTCATCTAAGATGACCAATCAGTAGTTTTTGATGATAAAATTAGTTTTTCAGGTCCAGAGAAACTAGCGAAAGCAAAAGACTTCATTAAACAAGTGTTTCCCAAGCTGAGGGTTAAGACCCACAAAGGGGCCGTTAGATAAATCTGAGAGGTGGGTAAGATAATTAGTGGGATAGAAAAGAAAAAGGAAAAAATGATTTTCACTACACACAAAAAAAACTATTCTTCCTCTAACCATCCTTTTCTTTGTCTTGACCTTTTTCTCGCCTCTGAAAATGATTCAAATTAAAGAATCTTAGAAGGGAAAATGTGTCTTTGGTTGAACAACCTCATGGACATGTGCAACATGTTTCAACACTTCTTTTTCCAGGCCTAAAACTAAAGGAGACTTTTCAGGTTACATCTCCTAAACTCTCTTTGGACATAACATCAAAGAACATTTAACTACACTGACGATCAGCACCACACTACTGACAGTTACAGCTACATTTCAAGTGCAGTCCAACCTTTGTATGTACAGTATATACTGTACTGTACACTG
>CAKAOI010006906.1:0-14317 GCA_916701655.1 Sebastiscus albofasciatus | reverse complement strand
TTTCCCAAGCTGAGGGTTAAGACCCACAAAGGGGCCGTTAGATAAATCTGAGAGGTGGGTAAGATAATTAGTGGGATAGAAAAGAAAAAGGAAAAAATTATTTTCACTACACACAAAAAAACTCTTCTTCCTCTAACCATCCTTTTCTTTGTCTTGACCTTTTTCTCGCCTCTGAAAATGATTCAAATTAAAGAATCTTAGAAGGGAAAATGTGTCTTTGGTTGAACAACCTCATGGACATGTGCAACATGTTTCAACACTTCTTTTTCCAGCTTTTCAGGTTACATATCCTAAACTAACACTACTGACAGTTACAGCTACATTTCAAGTGCAGTCCAACCTTTGTATGTACAGTATATACTGTACACTGCATTTCAACTGCACCTTAGTTTATTTCTTTGTATATATTTATAACTCAGGAACTTAACTTGCAAAAAACGTGCAATATCCAGAAGTGCAATATCTTATTGTTTTTACATGTCACAGCACATATTTTTCTATTAATTTATCTGTCAATCCATATTTAATTGCAATTAATCACATTTTTTATCTGTTCAAAATGTACCTTAAAGGGAGATTTGTCAAGTATTTAATGCTCTTATCAACATGGGAGTGGGCAAATATGTTTGCTTTATGCAAATGTATGTATATATTTATTATTGGAAATCAATTAACAACACAAAACAATGACAGATATTGTCCAAACTGCATGTGATGATCATAAAGTGGGCATGTCTGTAAAGGGGAGACTCGTGGGTACCCATAGAACCCATTTACATTCACATATCTGGAGGTCAGAGGTCAAGGGACCCCTTTGAACATGGACATGCCAGTTTTTCCTCACCAAAATTTAGCGCGAGTTTGGAGCGTTATTTACCCTCCGTCGTGAAAAGCTAGTATGACATAGTTGGTACCAATGGATTCATTATGTTTTACAGTTTCATATGAATAGTATCTTCACTTTAGCTTTAAAACTGAGCCAGAAATTAGTGGCGTTAAAGCAAATTTGCTTTAATGCGTTATTGATATATGTATATGCACCAGCAGCTTAATGTCCACCTGTTTAGACTTGAATTTGTGTAATTTTCATTTAGTTGTATTTATGTTTTTTTTACTCTTCTTATGTGGGGATTTTATCCCTCCTGCTTTAGTTTTATTTTTATTTTTATTGCGGGGCCCTTTATAAGTTTCTACTCTTTAGAGGTACTTACTTTTAAATGTTGCCACATTATAGAGGTTGTGATCTATGCTTTAAATAACCACTTCACAAATGTTCATAGACAATCAGATATGGAAAGTTGGAATATTAATTTCCAGACATATACGTACTTTCAAGAACCTTAAATTGCATATATTTCTACAATCCCTATCTCTAATGAGATCTCCTGCTCTTATAGAAGTTTGTCCCCTTTGCCCTCTTTATCAGTGAATATATGCTAACTATAACTGCACATCTCTGTGCGGCCGTAATGACGAACTTAATCCTCTCATCTCTTAAAAGCTCCCTCGCCTCTTCCACCCGGAGAGAAAATGCTTAGTTACATAGCAATCATGCAATCAGGGAAGAGCAGGATACAGTAGCCCGCAACACAAAATTACCCGTCACCACATGCTCCGAAGAACGACCTTTAATTGAGCGTCTGATTAGCGGCGGCGATGAGAGAGGGCGGGTAACTCACGTCTCGTAGAGGTGCCCCCCCTCCACGCGCTGCTCCACGAAAGCCAGCTGGCGCACATGGAGGGTGGAGTGGGGGAAGGCGGCGTGCATCCAGGGCAACCCCAGCACCGACATCAGTATGTTAATGAGCCCGGAGAGCATCAGGTCCCAGTGATACGCCGTGCCCTTCAGCAACCTGAGGAGCAGCACAACAACAGGCTCAAACCACAACAACTCACCCAAACCACATAGAGAAATAACACTCACACACAGATAGAGATGAATTAGCATATAGTCACACACTCAGTCACACAAATACAAAGGGCATCATTCTCCTAAGGTTAGCGGTGCCCTTCAACACAACCTGAATAAACTCCCTCACTAATTCTTCTCATTCAACATATGAGAAAATGTATGTGATAAATCAATATGTCACTGACTTATGACGTCATAAGCCGAGCGTGACATTACGGTAACTTTACGTAAAGAAAAGGATGAACGTGACCTTTATGAAGCCACAGAACATGTTAGTGAGGGGTCACTGCTGTGCATCTTCCCTGTCTCTCCAGCTCTAGTGGCTACAGCAATCAAAATATTATTATTATTATTATTATGATTATTATTAATAATAATACAAATAAATAACTACATAACTAATTAACTAAATTAATAAATTAAGAATAATAATTATGATAAATAACTAAATAACTAATTAACTAAATTATTATTATAATTATTATTAATAATAAAAATAATAAAATACATTATAAATAAATAACTAAATAACTAAATAAATAATAATAATAAAATAATAATAATAAATTAATAACAAAATAACTAACTCAATTAATAAATGATTATTAATAGTATTATTATTATTATTATTATTAATAATAATATAATACAAATAAAAAATAACAAAATAACTTACTAAATTAATAAAAATAATAATAAATAACAAAATAACTAACTAACTAATTAATTATTATTAATAATAATAATTATAATAATAAATAATAATAATAATAAATAAATATAAAATAACTAACTTAATTAATTAATAATAATAATAAGTATTATTATTATGAATAATAATAATGATAACAACAACAATAATAATAATAATAGTAATAATAAATAATAATAGTAATAATAATAATAAAGAAATATTAACACAATGATCACCAGCCATGTGTCCTGCTGATGTGCCCTTGAGCATGACATTGAGACCAGCACACTGTTAATCACTCTGGATAAGTCTAACTAACTGGTTATGAAGCCAAAATGCACGAGCAATTATTAGATTAAAACATTACTTAGTGCGTGTTCATTTGCATAATAATGACAGCTATTTAAATAAATAAATTATGACAGAATACAAAAAAAAAGTGGTGCAAAAAAGATCTGTGCAGGAGAAAAAAGAAAAGGTCGGAATGGTTCGATAAATGTGTTATTTCTGGACAAAAAAAAAAAAAAGGTGCACGAGATAAAAGAATCAAAGGAGAAAAGCAGGAACAGAAATAACTTTTTCCAGCTTCTGTTCTATTATTAGCGACACATGAGACACGTAGTGAAGGTTAAACACAGAAAACTGTGTTCACAAAACTATTTTTATAGGTGTTACACCACTTACAGCTAGTAGAAGTTTTTGGATTTATTCTATTTAATTTGTTTTTGTATAGTACAATTTATAAGACAATATGACAGTGTTTAGCACATCAATATTCTTGGAAATTACACTTTTTTATGCTATAGCAGCTGCTGATTTGCCTTCCAGTCCAGACATTTAGATCCAATTAATTTCTGCCCAACAAAATGTGGACGATAAGGGTTGAAATTCCATCATTATATATTTTCCCCGTGGGGCTGGTTGATGGCTGTTGGCTCTAAAAGTGGTCCGTCCGATGCAAATTTAGAAGAAGAGGGTAAAAGCTCAGCGTCGTGTTTTGGCTCTGAGGCTTCTTCAGAGCTCCCTGACTGTGACAACTTGACTCAGATGTCAAGTTTCTGGCTCAGTTAATCTTCCCTCCCCAACAGACCGGCAAATATCCGGTTTCAGCCGATCCCAAAGGTCCTCGGTGGCTTTCTGAAGGGTCATTGAAAGAGTTTAAGCCAGTTAACGCACAAGAATTAGCATCCCAGGATTCGCCCTCACTAATATGATCCCTTTACCACAGCATGGACGGTTTCATAATTGAATAAAGTCATATACAAGATGAAGAAGAATCATGCTTTCTTTGTAAAGCTCCTCCTGTGTGTGAAGACATCGTACCTGTTCTCTGGCGCATTGGTCAGCGAGACAACGATGTTCTGGTCGATGAAGATGAGGAGCGCCAGGAGGAAGCCGAGGCCCATGGCGCTGACGACATTCATGGCCGACAGACGCTCAAACGGAGCCACGTTGAAGACGGGCCGGTTGTGAACTTTAAAGACTGGAACTGTTCACAGAAGAAGAGAAAGAGTTAGTTAATTTAGGAGGATAAATGGCAACTATTATGATAATCTTTTAATCATTTTAGTCATTTTTCAAGCAAAAATGCCAAATATTGGCTGATTCCTGCTTCTCAAATATGAGGATTTGCTGTTTTTCTTTGTCTTATTGGAGAGTAAATAGAAACATCTTTTGGTTTTGGAGCGTTGGTTAAACAGAACAACCAATATATTAGAGAAAATAATCGAAATAATCTGCAGATTTAGACCCGCAGGATCGCTGGCGACATTAAGAGGCTGTAGTGGGCTCAGTTTTAAAGCTAGAGTGAAGATATTATTATAATTATATTATATATACGAGTCTCCCCTTCACAGACAATTTATGATAATCACATGCAGTCTGGAGAAAACAACATGCATTTTTTTGCATGCAGTATAAACATATTATCTTTCGCCTATTCAAAAAATGTTATATATGAATATTTCTGCATACTGGGGTCCCTAAAACAGTCTTGGAATTGCATAAATTGGGTATGACTGTAAAGCTGAGACTCTTGTGGATCCAATGAGCTCAACTGTATTCATGTGTGATGACGTTAGTCCCCATAGTAACCATTTCATTGTATTGAGACCATTTTTTGAACTGTATAAAATGACCTGTGGTGACCTCTAGGATAACCACAGCCTTATGAAACTTTACAGCCACAAACTAGAGACCTAGGGCATTCAGAGGATGGATGGCTTTTCTAGATAGATTGACAATAAGGGGGTTTCTGAGCAGTTTTACACAACAGAAGTGCTCGCCATCTAATCGCTGAAAAATGCAATTCTTGTAGAAATCTCCAAATGTCAAATGTTTTTGAAACCAAATCACAGCATGGCTTTTTCTGTGGTGTTCCTCAAGGTCTTGATGTCTTAATGTGGTATCTTGGATGGATTATTGATCACATTTATCACTCTCACATCTGTGCAACACATGGTATCAACCCAACAACTTATGAGACAAAATAGAGCAAAGTAATGCCCATCATATACTTCTGTCATAATGTTCTCAGACCTTATACACAATATAACAACTTGACACACAGTGCTGAGCTGCATCTCAAATTAACCTTCAGGTTCCCAGCTTTCAGATGATGTACACCACTTCTATGTGACATCTACTGTTGACCTGCTATCTCCCCCTAAATACCCCCTGTATCCTCCTAAAAAAAGACAAAAACGGGTCTATGTGGGTCGCTTAGGGTTAATTGATAATGCAAAATAATCCTAATTACAACTCTGAGTTTAATTCAACAGTGAGCTATTACTCTATAATGAATGTTCCCTGACTTTGTTAGATAACTGTAGCTTAAGAGGACATGACCTACTTGATTACATCTCTATAATTACGAACATCAATTTCTTTAGTGGACTTTAAATGGTGACAGGAAAACAATTTTGTGCAGGATTTTTTGCCTAAAATCTGCTACCAGTACTTCCCAAACTCATCAGATTCCATCTCCATAAACATAACTGTCTCTCAAACCGTTGTGATGACTCACGTTTTCACACCAAAAATCGTTTTCTAAGAGTCGCTGGATTCCTTTCAAATACTGGGTATCTCATTTAGGGCTGCATCCGCTCAAATGCTGCTGAATTAAGTGCAGTTGGTTAAATTTAGGAAGTAATGACAATACAATAATGGGCCTATTATCTTATGACTTATTGTCTCTGGAGGTAAAGGAACAGAAAATTGGCCAGGCACTCAAATTTAAATTCACTTGAGGGTTTTGGCGCTCGTCTCTGTGTTTCTGTGTCGACCCCTGGAGAACAGCTGCTGCCTTGGCAACGATGAATGGGAGACTCGAAATGATGCTAAACAATAGAGGATAAAAACTGAAAATCTCCAATGTGTTCTGGCCTGCGCCTTGATTAAGGAACATAAAAAAGACAATAAAGGCACCAAATGGGGGAGGCCCCGCAGTTAGACGGTCTGTCTTGGAAGTAAACAAGCTATAAGTTGGAGCCCTTCAGCAGGTTTGGACCAAGAGTCCAAATCCCTGAAGTGTGAATGCACCCCAATCAGCACTGCACTGTCACAGAAAGACAGCTGACTAGCAACCGCTAACAGCTTTCTTACACTCACTTACCCTCATTTTTCATATCTAATGTGATGTTGCTGTGCTTACATTCAGCACAGATTTTTTTTATTACTTAAATACACAAAATCACCTCGGCCTGTGTCTTACAATAAACCCACCTTATGCAGGTTCATATAAATGTTAAAGGTTTGCTGTCTAACTGACTAATAGGGACAGTTTCTGAAATTGGTCCAGCGTCGAGGGAGAGCGCTGCAGACAGACGACAGCCGCTCACAAGCTGCAATGTAATCCTATTGGGGCAAGCTGGCATCGTCATTTACGGCCACTAAAAGTGATTGTTTTCGCCATGACAGGTTCTGACTGTTATTATAAGTGTCTGACATTATGGAAAGAGTCTCGCTCAAGGAGAAGTCTCTAGAATCTGGCGAGGTGACGGTGGAATAGTGGAATCCATCCATGGTGGAAACGGGCAGAGTTTGTTGTGTTGGAGTACAGAAATCGTAGCTTAAGACACAAAAAGATTTTTTTAAATCTTAACAGATATTGAAAATGTGAGAGACGCCACACATAACGACATGTTGTGATCAATTTAAGAGTTTTGTTCCTATAGTGTGGGGTGAGTAACGAAAACAGCACACCACACACTAACAGATTCATTCATGAACAACAAGAGTCCCAACTAAAAAAAAACGGAAATATCGCAAAATATCTTGCGATCAAACGCAACTTTAGTGTAAACAAACAGACGACGGGCAGGAAGAATTAGCGATGTTAGTTTTTGCACTAATTCACGAAGGCTGGACGGATGAAATCACGGAGACACGTTAAATAAACACTCGCGTTGTTGCCACAAATAAACAAGTTGGTCCTACTACTGGTTATTACTGAGTTTGTGTTTTACACTATTCAAGCAAAAATAACTACGATGATAAGAGACATCTTCCTCGTTTAAAACTAGAATTACCGCCTCACGGTTGTACGCTTCCACCAACTAGTCAAGTTTACATCCATATCTGTCCAAAATGTCATCACTTCATCCTTTTAGCCTTCTGACATTGTCAGAATTAGTATACGAACGCTTGAATTATGGACAAAAATGTGAAGTCACAGTGACCGTGACCTTGACGAAATTCCCTCCAGGCATTCCTGAGATATGGCGTTCACGAGAATGGGTTGAATGTGGGGTCACAATATAGCTGTGTTTCCATTCAATTGTCAAGCGAATTTGAAGCAAACTTTTGAAATGTTGCAAAAAAAGAAATGCGTTTCCATCAACTGGTTTGGAGCAAATAAACTCGTCTACGGCGTAGTTTGGTCAGTAGTTGGCGCTAGAGGCTTCACATGGCTGTAATCTACTGAGTAAACAGAGTAGAAGAAGAAGTAGAGGCTGCGAACCGGAAACAAAACAAGTCGCCTTGGTCATCTAACCATCTACTAGAGAAAAATGGAGAGAGGTCTTCAGGAAGAAGTTTCAGTTTGGGCAAGTTTTAATTGCTGTATTGTATTGGTATTGTAATGGCCATGTTTCATGTTGTCCGGAGATGAAGGCAAGCATTCGCACGTTATGGGAATATCTGAGAAGACGGCGACAGCAGAAACAGCTGATCAGTTATGTGAGTTACTGTGAACGTTCGCTAAAACCAGAATTTATTTGGTAAAGGGGTTTCCATATCACATTTAGAGCATCAACTCTTTTTCAACTAAGGCAAAAAACACCTCAAGCAAGTGTTTCCATACAGCTTTTCTAGTGCCACATTTCAAATGCGCATAAAAGTACAGGAATGGAAACGCAGCTACAGTGACCTTGACCTTTGACCGTCAAAATCGAATCAGTTCATCCTGGAGTCTAAGTGGACGTTTGTGCCAAATTTGGAAAAATTCCCTCCGGGCGTTGGTGAGATATCGTGTTCACAAGAATGGGAAGGATGGTCGGATAACCCAATAATGACTACTGAGTATGATCTGATCCTGACAATGGCAATTTATAAGTTGAGAGTAAAGAACAGAGAGTTTTGCATGTTGAACTTCTTTTCGATCTAAAAGTGTAATTACAGCTGTGGTGAACATGTGGTCGCATTTGTTGCACACACTATGATTAGACTGTACAGTCTTATTAAGCATGAAAAACTGAAATGCACTCTCTAACATCTGGAGGAGCAACAAATGATACTAACGCTCAATGTCACTGAAAAGGTAGGAGCCGATGAAGGAGAACAAGAGCACTGAGATCGGCAGGGCGCAGTCCGACAGCACCTCCCTCACTTTGGCATGCAGGAACGGGCTGAAAGAGAGAGAGAGAGAGAGGGAGGAGAGGGGGGAAAGAGAGACGGAGTGAGTGAGGAGAGACAAATAATAGAGGAATACAATTACTGTGGACAAGACAAGGACAATGGCTGCAATCCTGACACTGCTTAAGTACCTTGGTCCGCCTTTTGCTTACACAATTGAATCCAGCTTTGAGGTTGATTTGATTACTGGGGGCAATCAGAAGTAGAATATTAATGCTTATTAAATCACAGGCTGGAACAGAGGCTTCGACAGAAACGGGAGCTTTGCGTTAGCCCGTCTGGAAAGTTCCCGTCACTCCAGACGATCTTTAGAGTGGAGGCTCAGCTCGGCGGTATCCGTCCTCGCCGGCAGTGCTCCCATCCAAACAAGATTTAAACTTCTCCAGTGATTTATCTCGAGAGTGCTGCAATGCTGCAGAGCTGCACGTACCTCCGTTTGAACTGGTAGAGGGTGTAGCCCATCCATAACGTCCCGAGCATCAGCAGCAGGCAGAGGACGGGTCTCTCTCGAGTGCACTGGATGACGGATTCGGGCAGGGCGTTGAGGGCAAACCCGGCCGCCGTCTCGCTCCTGTTTCCTCCGAGCAGGTCTCCGACCTGAGTGAAGGTCTCTATGCTGCTGTTGGCCAGCGTCGGGGCGTGGTAGTACCTGTGAAAGACTGAAATCACATCCACAGTGTTTAGTTAAAGAACAGACCCAAATGTTAACGAAACCAGCAAAGACTAGAAACCCCACATATAACGACTACTTCCAGGAACAGAAGCAGATTTTTAGCCACGCTAAAGCCCCCTCTTAGTCGATTAGTCGACTAATTGGTCATTTTGTTCTTAGTTGACTGAGATTTCTTTAGTTGATGAGTCATTATTTTATGTTTTTTTCATGCTAAACTTATTACAAAGAATCTTATGAGCACATCCCTGGTAAACGCAAGATTTAAAGTGGTGCTTTGTGGAGAAACAGATCTGACGATTAAAAGACTAATCGATCAGTCGACAAAATTGTATGAGTGTAAGAATTTCTTTAGCCAAAGGCAGCCCTAGAAATGTTGTACAGACATTCATGGAGCCCTGAGGTTGAATCCTAATGAGTTTGTAGTTTGTAGTTTTGTGTGAAATGTCTAGACTTCCACTACATTAACTACAAGTACTTGTCCGATACTCACCATACATGGTTTGATATCAAATACTTGCAAAACTACATCCTCAAAATCCTGCCAGAAATCTTCTATGTGACCACAAACCCGAACAAGCAGCCTTAAAAACACTTTGCTTTGTTTAAGAGCATTAGCTCGAAACGTCACTTCAGGATGGACCAATAAATTACAATAAAAGGAATACATCACTGTTAAAATGTATCCAGTTGTATGCTCACTACTTCCCAAACACATGTAAGATAACACGGGGTGAGCAATTGATATACAAATGGTCATTTTAAAGGTGAAGTATTCCTTTAAGGGAGCTACACTATGCGGACCTTTCTTTATGTTTTCATCGATGTCTTCTATTGGTGCAGCACCTGCCTTCAACGGTATTCTGATGTGTGAGACCAACCACTATGCATTGCCTTGGAAAAACACTAAATTTAGGTAAAATACTGGATGAAGAGAAATGGGCGACAAGCACTGTAAACTGTGCAGGGAGAGCTGGAGGAGAGAGGAGCTCATAAAAGTGAGATAAACCTCAGCTGAGCTGCAGCTCTGCACCGAAACCTGATCAACTGGATCGTAAATAAATACTCACTCCAGGTACACAGCACTAGTTTTGCTTTTACATTTGGGTCACAAACAGTTAATATCAAACATGTTTAAAATAGAGATGTCAATCGATTAAAATATTTAATCAAGATTAATCGCAAAATAATCACATTTATTATCTGTTTAAAATGTACCTTAAAGGGAGATTTGTCAAGTATTTAATACTCTTATCAACATGGGAGTGGGCAAATATGCTGCTTTATGCAAATTCATGTATATATTTATTATTGGAAATCAATTATGAACACAAAACAATGACAGGTATTGTCCAGAAACCCTCACAGGTACTGCATTTAGCATAAAACAATATGCTCAAATCATAACATGGCAAACTGCAGCCCAACAGGCAACAACAGCTGTCAGTGTGTCAGTGTGCTGACTTGACTATGACTTGCCCCAAACTGCATGTGATTATCATAAAGTGGGCATGTCTGTAAAGGGGAGACTCGTGGGTACCCATAGAACCCATTTACATCCACACATCTGGAGGTCAGAGGTCAAGGGACCCCTTTGAAAATGGCCATGACAGATTTTCCTCATCAAAATTTAGCATACATTTGGAGTGTTATTTAGCTGCGTTTGTGACAAGTTAACATGATGTGGTTTTCTAGTTTCATATGATACCAGTATCTTCACTCTAGCTTTAAAACTGAGCCTGCTACAACCTAAAATTGCAAGTTGCGTTAATGCGTTAAAACAAATTTAAACGTGTTATTATTGCGTTAACTTTGATAGCCCTAGTTTAAAATCATCTAAATGAACATGACGGGTAGCTCCTGGATCAAAGTTCAAACTATCAGAATCCTTAAACACCACACACTGCATGGTTTTATCTCTGCGCTGGCAGAGTTGGACTCGGTCCGCTGAAATCAGTCCTGACGCCCCGATCAGATCTCCAGTATAAACAAGCCACCAGTCATAATGTGTCGTCCCCTCTAGCGAGCATCATGTTGAAGGATGTTAAACCCTGTAGAGCAATGCTTTTACAACTATTTTAAATAAGACAGATGACACAACGTTGTCTAAAGGAGTGCCACACAAGAAGAAATAATTTCCCATCATCACTGGAGAGCGTGTGACACGACCTGCTCCCTCCTCCGCAGGCCTTTTCATCAAACCGGGACAAAGTTATGTGGTGAGCAAAGTTGTACATGAGGCTGTATACACACCCAGGGTGTATTCATTCATGTTGCTGCTGCGAAATATTTGGGATGAAAAGTGTCAACAAAATGGCATAGGTTAATGTTATGGTAATGGCATATGAGCTCGGAGCGTCTCTTTACAAATGGTTTCTGAAAATTGAACCACTGCACCGGCAATCTGCAAAAACAGGAAAACACCGCATTCAAAATAAATTACATTCTGCCGTCGTCATCTCGTTTTTTGGTAAATTAAATTGTGTAAAATATTTATGGTATACTAAAGATGAGGTGCGGTAAAGGCAGGGGATGGTGTAATATAGCTGCAGGCCGGGTTTGAAATCTGGATTGATTAATTTAGCGCATAGTATCTCTCTCAGCCGCTCCGTCTGCTGACCCTCCAGAGTAACACGGGAACTAATGTGCTGTTTGAATAAAAAGCACTGCTCTTATTAGATTAGCAAATTAATCAAATGTTTGGGTTGTCTGAGAATTTTTTTTTTGTCTTTTATGGTCTATTTTCATGGAATTAACTATCTGGCACCACAATAACACTGAAAAATATGTCTTGTTCTTCAATAAGCAGAGATTTTTAAGAGATTCATCTGAATGAGAGTATTCATCTGCAGAATACTGGAAAAAATCTATTTGACGGGTTTTAATTAAATGGACTAAATGATCAGTTGAAGAGATCTCGTGACGATCAGTCAACAAAGGATTCTTCAGTGGAGGACAGCCATGCTGATTAGCGAGACGCACGCTTAAATTATAATTTATAAAAGCGCATACGTCGATTATCTTCATGATGGGAAGTTGTTCTGTCTCGGTGTAATTGGCTGTTTAAAAATTCGAGTTTGAGGCCGACACAAAGGCTGGGGACAGCAGGTATGATGCTAGTGTTAGCGCCGGTTGTGATTAGTCATAATGTTAGTAATGTGGAAGGAATAAAAGGCAATGTGAGACTGTGAAAACAGTGATGTAGGAACAAAGACTTACTTTTGACTGTGCCTTTCACTGCATCCACCACAAACGCGATTGAGATGAACAGGGCAATGACCTCCTCCGTTGACCTGGAAAAACACAGAAAACAATTACAGAAGTGACAATCAAGACTACGTCGAGACCAGGTGGCATCCTCCGGGTCTGAAAAGTGAAGCAAATGGTGAAGTTCTTAAAATTGTCATTCTCTCCAACATCCAGCAGGGGGCGACTCCTCTGGTTGCAAAAAGAAGTCCGATTGTATAGAAGTCTATGAGAAAATGAGCCTACTTCTCTCTTGATTTATTACCTCAGTAAACATTGTAAACATGAGTTTATGGTCTCAGTCTCTAGTTTCAAGTCTTCTTCAATACAGCATGATGTTCATTTAGTAAATTATGGTCTCATTTAGAGTCAAATAGACCATAAAGCAGGCGTATGTAGATATAAACAGCTCATTCCAAGGGACCGTAAACACACAATTCTTATTTTCAGGTGATTATACACTAAAGAAAACATACTTATTAAAATTATATTACATTTCTGCCAACAGATGCCCCCAAATGCTACACACCGTTCCTTTAATAGAATTGAATTAAACTAAATTCAATCACTTTATTTGTCGCAAAATTGATTGTGCAGCAGTGGAACCAAAACACCATGTACATACATATACTAATGTAACACAAAGTAAAAAATAAGTTGTAAAAGTAAATTTGTCTGCAATAAGGTCACCAAATCTCTTGGCATTCTGAGAAAAATAAGAGGTTTTGTACACAATAAATGTCCCCTAACATTATATTATAGTTTAATTTATCCATATTTAACATACTGTAATATTGTGCTTTCCCAACTTATCTGAACAAAATATTGCTGCTGCAGAAACACTTTATTAGATTAACAACTTTTTCTGTTATACCAATTACAGCACTTTAAAAAAAATTGCAGTTATTGACTATATTTCACATGAACATTCTTCAAACTTGTACATTTGTCTTTAAAGCAAGATATAAGGATTCAGATTAACATAACAGTTTCAGATATTATTTTACCAACAACTCTCAATTCCATAATTACGCAACCAGACAGGCTGATAATCTTCATCTTCCGTTTTATAAAACATCCCATGGTCAGTTTTCTATCACATTTCGTGGAGTTATCTTATGGAATGAAAATGTCCATTTAATGAATTCCTCTGTGTTGTTGTCTGTGTATAAAAGGAAATGCTCTGCTGACTAAAACATATGATTTGGGAAAAAATTATCAATCTTAGAAACTGTAAATATGGCAATTACTCCTGCTTCTTTGTGTTTTTTTACTCCTACACTTTACACTTTAGATTTTTATTTGTGAAATGTTTTGAACTCTAATATAATAATAACATCTACTGGTGATTTTTGTCATGGTAATATTTGTACCTACTGTAAGTCATTTTTCTGACTTTTTTTCTGACATTTATTTTTTTCTACATTTTTCTGAATTTTTTTTTTTTTTTTTACATTTTTCTGACTTTTTTCAGATTTTTCTTTTTTTTACATTTTTCATGACTTTTTTCTGACATTTTTTTTTTTTACATTTTCTGATTTTCTTTTTTACGTTTTCTTGACATCTTTTTTTTTTTTTTTACATTTTTCTGACATTGTTTCTGACATTTAATTTTTTCTACATTTTTCTGACTTTTTTTTCACTTACTCTGATTTTCTTTTTTAGATTTTTCTGACTTTTCTTTTTTACATTTTCCTGAATTATTTTTTTTTACATTTTCTGACTTTTTTTCTGACATTTATTTTTTTCTACATTTTTCTGAATTTTATTTTTTTTTACATTTTTTTGACTTTTTTCAGATTTTTCTTTTTTTACATTTTTCTGAATTTTTTTTACATTTTCTGATTATCTTTTCTGACTTTTTTCTGACATTGAATTTTTTTACATTTTTCTGACTTTTCTTTTTTACATTTTCCTGAATTATTTTTTTTACATTTTATGA
>CAKAOI010006731.1:0-29438 GCA_916701655.1 Sebastiscus albofasciatus | reverse complement strand
ACATGCAGTTTGGGGCAAGTCATAGTCAAGTCAGCACACTGACACACTGACAACTGTTGTTGCCTGTTGGGCTGCAGTTTGCCATGTTATGATTTGAGCATATTGTTTTATGCTAAATGCAGTACCTGTGAGGGTTTCTGGACAATATCTGTCATTGTTTTGTGTTATTAATTGATTTCCAATAATAAATATATACATACATTTGCATAAAGCAGCATATTTGCCCACTCCCATGTTGATAAGAGGATTAAATACTTGACAAATCTCCTTTTAAGGTACATTTTGAACTGATAAATAATGTGCGATTAATCACGATTAAACATGTACAATCATGCGATTACATATTTGAATCCATCGACAGCCCTAATTTTGCCAAACCCCTAAAGTTTGGCTGTAGGCATTTGTTTCTTCTTTCTTACATCATGCCACAAATGTTCCAAACAGTGAGACCGCTGCTCCAGTCTGTCAATAAAGAAGCGCAAATAAAGATAGAGACAGTTGAGTTGTCCTGCTCCCCATCATGGTGGCCCGACGAGGTTCAAAATAAGGTCAAAGTTCTCCTCCACATCTTGACAAAAACAACTTTTCTATGTCCACAAGCTTGTTGAGTCTCCATCCGTCTATTCACTCAGCTCCGTAGGAACCGAGCGGACTTACGGAGGCTTCTTTGATTGGCTCATAGTGTGAGTCCTCAGCTCTCCATCCAAAACAGAGTGCCCCCGCTGCTCCGACGCACGGAGAGACGTAGGACAAAACAGTATGGAGGAGCGGCTTCCATTTGTCAAGTGAGTTGTTTGGAAAAGGAATTTCTCACCATGCGGCATCACAGATAAAATGTCACAGTAGTAAATGGGGGAGTAATTGGACTGAAACAGCTATTTTGGAGGTATGAGTCAAACTCGTCTCCCCCCGCCTCATTAAAAGTGTTGTCGAGTCGTCAGTAGTAAACCCGGGGAGATCAATTATGGCAACTCAGCAACATTACAAGTAGAGGCCAACCCACATGTTTCATCACCGGGAGTCCCACTGACAATACACAGCCTCAGGTAATTGGTGGTGTACTCGGCAGCGCTGCTGGCCGGACAGGATGTCTATTTGCGAGTATGATGGAAATCGCGCATACCTCTCTCTCTCCTCTCTTTGTCAACCAATTAGATAGGATCGCGGCGCTTTTGATGTGCGCGGCTTTGATTGGCAGCGATCCCCCACTCAAGGCGCTCATCATTTTCAGCAGGAAGTGGATCAGAATAATCTCACGGCGCATTCAATTTCTCTCCGATGGCCACCGCAGCCCCCCCTAATTTCCCCCGGGTGTTATTTCTGTTGCTGTAAACCTGTTATCATTCAAGGGATGAAATGAACCCAGAACACGTCCAAAGTAGAGAAAATGTATTTCTTTCCCGGAGAAACAGAAGAAGAAAACTAAGCCTACTCTCTTGACAAGCAGGGCAAATTCAGTCCATTTCAGCTCGGAGACGAGTTGATGTTCTAATGCACATCTTGAGCTTTCACTTCTTTAAATAACCGCTCTGTGTCGGAGAAGACGGGATCATATTTACACGTTTCAAACATGCTTTTCTACTCTCTGACAGTTATGTAAATTCGGTTTATTTTGCTCTCTGATATGTGGAGAAAGAACTTTCGCTTTGTGCTCTCTCTCCTGTCAGACAGCGACCCTTTACTACTGGGAATGTTTACAACACAAACTTATGTCAGCGGCCTTTCTATTAGTCTTTGTGCTCGTCATTTATTAACCAGAAGGCAGGCAGAACAGAGAGAGGATCAGGTCAGACAGGATTCAGTCCCAGCCAGGCCGGCTTGGCTCACAGGTTGTGAGGACATCTGATTTATTTCCATTAGCATCAGTTGTAATGGATCTGTTGAGTTACCTGCTTTAATGTTCAAAAAATACTTTATGTTTCTCATAATGTCTGTCTGAATATAGCTGTATTCACCCTCAGTCTGAAACGCTCCGTCTTAGCGCCTGTCTCTTTAAGACCCCCCTCCTGAAAAAGCCCAGTCTGCTCTGATTGGTCAGCGTTTTCCGGTCTTCCGCATCTAGGACTCACCAGGTGTGTCAACGACACCTACACCTAGATTAGCGGCACTTCTACGAGCCCTGACAGCTCTTTTAAAAGCACAGTTTCTGAATACAATTTGTGTGCATTTTTCCGTGACGTTTTGATACTTTCACAGTAATTATATAGCACCTAGACCTACTTTATAATAAAAGAAATCTCGCTTTCTACAATATGGGACCTTTAATAACACATTTGTTCATTCATTCATTCATCAGCACTATTCGACCCCGTCATGTCCGCACCCTTATCTTTCTCCTCTCACAGTTTAACTTCACAAAAGCTTTCAGAAAACAACGCAAGGTCAGCAGTTTAAAGCGAAGTGATGTCAAATTGTGATCCCTCCTGCCACATTTCTTGTGAGCAATTCAACCAAAGAGCGGAGTTGCCTCTGAAATGGTAACATTTTAAATTTTTTAGGTCTTTAGAGGTAAAACGATCAAGAATTTCACAACAAAATGAGATTTGTGAAAAATCTGAGAAAAAAAATAACTTGAATATTTGTAGAAATGTGTTTTTTTCTTTTCCTTTATTTCCTATCTTTGTTAATAATCTCACTACGACTCAGGTTCACCTTGCAAAGATCGGCTTGGCTGTTTACACACATTTACAGGCCAACAGTGGTGTCAAGCAACAAGCAGAGACCTGCCTATTCCAGTTTGGGAAAGAAAAGGAGTAAAATGCAAAGACTAAACATGCAACAAAAAAAAAAACACTGACACAGATAACGGTTCTTATATCTTACGAAAAGTTATTCCTCATTTTTCATGCGTTTTCCTACGAATGTCCAGCAACATGTGACACACCACTCCCGTCTTTTGAAAATAAATTCCTATCTTCACAGGAAACAGCTCGGTTAAGTTTAGGAAACAAAACTGCTTGGTTAGGTTTAGGAACAGACTGTGGTTTTGGTTAAACACCGTATATGGCGTAACTTAATTACGGAAGTTACATGACAAAAACTACTTAGTTAGGTTTAGGAAAAGATCGCGGTTTGGGTTAAAATAACACCGGAAGTGGCGTAACTTAAGTATGGAACTAACGTGACAAAAACTGCTTAGTTAGGTTTAGGAAAAAGACCGTAGTTTGGGTTAAATTAACAACGGAAGTGGCGTAATTTATGCGGAAATTACGTGACTAAAACTACTTAGGTTTAGGAAAAGATGGTAATTTGGGTTAAAATGACACCAAAAGTAGTATAACTTCAGTACGGAACTAACGTGACAAAAACGACTTAGTTAGGTTTAGGAAAAGATCGTAGTTTGTGGTTAAAGAACACCGGAAGTGGTGTAACTTAAGTACGGAAGTTATGTGACAAATAGATCAACGCTGACTTCTTGTTTCGGGTACGAACATCGGTGTCCTGGCCGAAAGTCAGGTGTTTTTTGTTCCACCCATCCACCCCGACCTCCTCCCTACAGGACGTTTGTCGCTTTTTATACATCCTGGTTCACAATTACGTGGATTACATATAAAATGATTTTGTTGGATGTACTTTTTGTAGGTATAGCTACGAACGGTGTATGAGAACAGTCTGCGTTGAGCATAGTTTTGATATTTAGACCAGTATGTAAACGGTAATCATCAGTGAAGTAGGTGACATTAGCTCATACAGTATGTGTTCATATGTAACACAAATCAGTTATGTAAAAATCTACTCAGAAAAATGGCTGGGGTAAATCTCCACCTGGCTTTAATAACGCAGCAAGTCTCTGGACACGGCGCCTTCAGATTTTATGGTTTGTCCAAATGGGTGTCGAGAGTTTAAATCCTGACCTTCAGATTGTGCTAGTGTGATCCCTGCAGACACGTTACAGCCTTGGATTTCACTGGTCCACAATGGGAAACCACTTAGCAAGAATCAAAGCAGGCGGGTTGCTAAGGGGAATTTGAACCTGAGTGGAATGAAATATATTTGATGGTTCAACGCTTTGTTTCTTTTGAGACATGTAGCACTCAGGTGGTATAGGTGCAGCTTCAGTTTGCAGTATATGTCTTTAGAGGTGCTTCCCTCACTGGTTGTAAATGTTGCACTGAAGTATGACCTCCATGTCTGACTTACTGTACGTCTTCTTCTGTTATATGCATCAAAGATTGTTGCTTGCTCTGCACCTTCCACTTTCTGCACTTTGTAATAAAAATGACTTATATGATGAATAAGAAGCCATCTTGCCAAGAAAGGAAAACACTGCTTGCACCCTTGAGAGAGCAGTAACTAACAGCCAGAGACACCACAGGATCGCCCATGTTAAACATAACAATCAATCCACACGCTCGCTGTTTTACATTGAGTTTGGCTCCCTGAATCTGATTTGTAATTGTGGCTGAAAGATGGATCTTCATCTGTCACTCGTCTAAAAACTGCTACCAACAAAGTAACAAATAGTTTGAGGGGGAAAATGTGTTCATCACTATTAACATAACAGTTCTACACCTCATTATTTAGGTTTGTACAGAGGGAATAACACTCAGCGAGCTCATCGTCAGAGATCATTTCTCTAAATGAGAGCTGGTATTTTTGGCAACACACAACAACAGTGTGTAAAGCAAAGCAATGATTACATTATCATTCACAACGGTTTCATGAATGATACAAAGCATGCATCATGTGCAGTTTCTCCAGCGTCTCCAGAGACGTATAAAAGCTTCTCGAGCAGAGTAATTCCAGGACTGCTCAGAGAGAAATGGCCCGTCACTTCCTTCTGAAAGCTACTTTGGTTCAAGAGATTCTCAGAAAGGAACAAAAGCCGGGTGAAAACAATACTGTCTGATAGTCGGCATCAAGTGTTGGACGTTCATGTTACAATTTGTTCTCAGCTCTCTGATCGCAACTTGATTCCAAGCTGCTTTTGGGGTTCACCCATAGACTGTATAGAAGAAGTGGACGTAGTCACCTTGACGTCACCCATTGGTTTGTGGACTGCCGTTTTTTGAAGTCTCAATTTTGGCATTTTAGCCGTCGCCATCTTGGTTTTTTGCAACCAGAAGTGACACGAGAGGGTGGAGCTAAGTGCAACCGGACGTAATGTTTTTAGGCGACCAAAATGTTACAATTAACTTCCATGAACTGAAAACACACTGAAAGGGTTAAAGTTGTAAGACGAAAACACGGACAACGCTGTGGTAGCGACCTGTCAATCACAAGGTAGCCACGCCCTTGTTTACAATGTTTACTGATGTAATAAATCAAGTGAGGAGTAGGCTCATTTTCTGATAGACTTCTATACAATCAGACTTCTTTTTGCAACCAGAGGAGTCGCCCCCTGCTGGCTGTTAGAAAGAATGCAAGTTTAAAGCACTTCTGCATTGGCTTCACTTTACAGAATCGGAGGTTACCGACTGGGTTCATCTTAACTTATACAATATGTTGTGGTTGTACAAGAGGCCAGACTATTCCTTGGCCAGTACCAGTAACGCTCTGAAGTCTCGCTCAAATCTTCTGAAGTGATTTTTGTACAGATTAAACAAACAAGATATAACGTGCTAATTAGAGAGAGCTTAGACGGTGCCGGTTTGTGGGCTTTAGACACAACCAGGCTAGCAGTTTCCCCCTCTTTCCAGTCTTCATGGGACTGGTATCGATCTTCTCATTTACTTCTCTGCCAGAGAGTAGAAAAGTGGATTTCCCAAAAGTGTCTACTATTGCTTTAATTTAAAAGGCTTTCCGCAAATTAAATTCAATTCGCTGCAAAGTTAATCAGCACTAATGTGAGTTCAACTTTAGATTTTTTACAAGCAAATAACAGAAGAGAGTATGCAGATCGCAGTCACAGTACCCGGGTCATATTCCTGCTAGATGGATGGATATTTATTTGGAACTTCATCATGTGCCTTACAGCAAATGTCAGATAAAAAAACAGACAACTGTTATACCGCCGACAACAACAGACATCGACTACATCCTGAAGATGTAACAGAAAGGTGCTAGGAAAAGAAATGAGAGCTAAGGACAAGGGTTAAATAAGACTTTTAGAGCAGGTAGAAAGGGAAGATGTGGTAGATGGGATCAGATGAGTGATGCCTCGGCTCATTCCACACATTCAGTTCTTCTTGTTTTGTAATATCTTGTCATATATGTATCTTGATATTCTAAATATATTTTGTACAAAGCCGCAACTTAGTCAAGAAATCAACAAGAAATTGGTATTGATGTTCAACAAACAGCAGACACAATATAGTCAGACTTACTAATTGTCTATTTTAAGGGAGGCAAAACCGGTAGAAAATGGCCAAAACATTATTATGGTGATTATCCATTTAAAAGTAATTGTTTATGGATGGAAAATAAAATGAGCACAAAAAAGTAAAGACAATTTTTGCCTGAGATAGTTAACGATGATAATGTGTCATATTGGACTTTCTGTGCAAAATATTGCACTTACTGTAGAGCAATTTGTTAAATTATCATGTAATTACTCTAACAATGTAGTTATTGTTCGGTCTGAGAGTGGGTTATGCATTTGCCAATAAGACCCCGGGAGATTGTCTTTTACTATATCAAATCAGTAGATCTGTCAAAGTAAGCACTTACTTTGCACTCATTTTGACCCTAAAGCCCGTCGGGTCACTGCAGTTTACTGAAAGTTGACTCCGTCTAGTCTTTATGCAATGCTGCATTACGCTCCAATAGAAAGGTAGCGTTCTGTTTACAAACTCTTTTCTTGGTGAGATGATTGATGTGGGTTCCTGAAAGCTCACAACAGTGCGTCTTCATTTTTCATCAAAACAGAAACATCAGACTTTCAACTAAAGGGGAACTTTCACAAAAGGATAAGTCGAGTTGTGTGGATGGATGGAGGGGGATCCGGGTGTCAACCCTCCACACGTGAAACCCCTCGCTGCTCGCTCCGTCCAAAACATATTCCGTCTTTACATCCGGTTGTCTCCAGCAGGTTTGACCCTGAGGGGAGACAATTATGCCGTTTTTTACATCCTGTGATATCTTAAATGTATTCAGCGCTTGTATCGGCGATGGGTGTTATGACTAGTCTCTCTCAGCTTGTGTGTGATACAAAATGAGCAAATAGCACTGAAAACAACGGCCTGTACGCGCAGCGAAACAATGATTAAAAGAGACACATTGTTTTTGTCTTTTGTGTCCTTGTTATCCTTTGTTTGTTACCTCTTTTACCGTACATGATGTTCTTGTTTTTTACCTGCAGGCAAAACAAATGCAACAAGCCCGGAGGCTTTTGTTTGTAACTTGCAGCATTAAATTCTCTTCAAAAGCAAATGTTTACTTTAAAACGGTTCAATATAGAGAAAACAAAAATGTAGTAAATAACCCATCAGGGTCAGGTTCTGTTTTTCAAACATCCATGATGAGAATATTTCCTTTTGTCAATTATTTAATCTGAAAATGTAAAAAAAATCAGAGACAACAGTGCTCGTTTCTCAGAATGTGGATTTCTGTTCTCCTTCTTTTCCACAAGATCTTAATCTAAAACATTATTTAATTATTGTGGCCGTTTCAAAAAGCTTGAAACATTATATATTAGGGCTGGGACGATATATATATATCTCCTGATTCTACACTATCATGATACTTGGGTGCCGATTCGATATTTTTAAGTATTGTGATTCGATATTATGATTTATTGCAATTTCTTTTAACTTTTTTTGACCATGGGAAAGTTGAATCACACACTTCCAGGGACTTTTACTTTGGAAAATATCTAAATGAATACAGTAAAAATGTTTGATTTTCAGCCTGTATGTAGTCAGAGATGTCCTAAAGTCAAATATATCAATTATTATCAGGAATTATTAATATTTTCTCTCCATCAACCTAAAAACCAAAGAATAAAAACATTTCCCTCACAAATTAGTGGTATTTTCTCCTTAGTTTATAAGGGACATGCAATTATTATATTTCTGGTGAATACAATCCAATCAATCTTATTTCTATATATGTATTTTGTATATACAGTTCCTTTTGTTAACACCTTATTTTGAAAACCAGACGTAGTCACACGTGTCTACTTCCTCTAACTTCTCCAAGTCCATCTCTAGCTCTCCCGTCAGCTCCGTTCTCTTTATCCATCCATGGCCAGCTCCATCGGGGCCGTTTGAATGTATTTAACATAGATGTCAGTATCTGGGTGCTCTACAGTCGTAGCGTCGGCCCATTTGACCACGGAGATGAGTGACGGCTGGCCCGACTGCAACGTCACCACGATACAATAACGTTTCCTGTCCGTGACGGAGTTAGCATGCAGCTTTAGCCATGATGTCTAGCTCTGCTTTTCCTGGAAACGTGTGAAACCCAAAGTGTTTCCATCCTTTACTGGATGTGTAGTGTTTACCACGCTGGATTTAAAATGTGAGGTTACAGGTCGTATCCACGCCGACCCTCCACCGCTTTCTACTTTTGTTTGTTTTGACTCGCAGCAGCTGACTGCAGTTTGTTTTGGTTGACGATACAGAACGGATATGACTTCACGTCACTCAGACTACAAAAATAAAAGCGGTAACTTCCTTCTACCTCCGCATAGACTCAAATGAAGCAAATATATCAATTCTGGCATTAAAAATCTGTTTCAAAATTGTAAAACAAAAAAAATTACATAGGTGATTTTTTTCCTACCCCTAGTATCAAACTGGCAATTAAAGGTGTTTTGAGAAAGTGTGAGTCACCGCAACCACGAGAGGTCCTCGACCAGGCAACCATAAATGAGCACCCCGTATGCGTGTGTGCATCTCCGTGTCCGTCCATGATTAATCACGCATAATCTCACCAAACTGCATAATATTTTGGGTGCTCATTTATGGTTGCTTGCTGAAGGACCTCTCGTGGTTGTGGTGACTCACACTTTCTCAGAATAAATTTAATTGCCTGTTTGATAATGCCACTGATTGACTTCCTGATGGAGACAATAATGAAACCAAAGTTAAGTGTTTAGTTTAGAGAATTAAAACTCATTTTGGTTTTGTTTGCATGTAGAAGAAAAAGTGTCTAAAACTTGTAGTTAAGAGTTCAGTAAATCTCCTACAGTTCCATCTCCTTCTCCCAAAACATTTCTCAAATTTTTCATGCATGGGTACTTTTATTTTTGGCATTTTTACTTTCTTGGATAGAGACAGCTGAGATGCAGACTGGACACGTGGGTAGAGAGAGAAGGGAATGCAACAAAGGTCGCCGGCCAGAAGCAAGCTGGGGATGTTGCGGTTCCGTTATGGTATGTTTCTTACCCGCCAGGCCACCAGGACGTCCCTGAATCTGGTTTATTCAAATTTCACGGCATCACGCTTTATCGTATAAAACTTTGAAAGACACATCTACGAAACACGACCGCAGCAGCAGCAGCGTGTCCGGGGCCGGGGCCGGAGGGATCCTCTCTGTCACAGCGGCAGCGCAGCAGGTTTAAAGCTGGCTTGCAGGACCGACCGATTCCCGAGTGAAAAGCTTTTCTCTGTATCTGCTGGCAGGGGGAATCTGAGCAGGCATCCAAGTAGAACTCCAAAAATCCAGTCAGAAAAAACCACAGCCTCTCAGTGTGAAGCATGTCCTTCAGAGACAGATACTGGCAGCGCTTCTCTCACATCTGAAGCGGCTCGGCTTGTTGCGTGTTTGTCTTTCATATCTTTTTCTTGTTCGGACCAGAGCACGAGTAAGCATCCCGCTACTTTTGGGCGTCTGGTACTACCTGTTATTTTTGATGTACTGTATGAGCACGGACGAGGGGGGGATTGTTAGAGCAGATATGCTATCAAAAGATGAGTGAATAATCAAAACAGAACTTCCCTTTCCTGGCTCAGTCTTTTTGCTTTTTAAATTTCATTTTGGCTGTATTCAAAACCCCATACTACTACTGGGGAACGCAGTATGCAGTATACAGTACATACTGCATACTACTGGGGAACGCAGTATGCAGTATACAGTACATACTGCATACTACTGAGGAACACAGTATACAGTACATACTGCATACAGTACATACTATACTATCCCCTTCCTTTGGTAAAGGACAGTCCGGTGTATCCTATGCTAAAGGAGATAAGGAGGAAGCTACTTGGGCTCTGTTCACACATGTATTAACATGCGTCCTCAGTGATCCGACCACAAGTGGACAGCTCTATAAGTACAGGTGTGAACACACTCAAGACGCATCGAGATCGGATCTTTCAGACCACATTCAGCGGTGGTCTGAGCCACATATGGTCAAATTCTTTTAGCAGAGTGTACGTGAATGTGGCCACATTAAGGACCGCCTACTTATCTGATGTCCAGCTGATCCGCGGGATCACCGCGCCCCTCAGGTGAATAGACAGGCAGACACGGGCGCTTGTCAGCATGGATACGGCCTCTGTGCTCTACTGTATCCTCGTACGACTGTATTTTATTAAAAATATATCTTGTTTATAGGTTACATATCTACAGACTACCAGACTAGGCATGCCAAGTGCATTATCACACCGTATTTCCCTTAATGTGTTAAGCGTCTTTGAGATTTCTGAAAAGCGCTATATAATTATTATTATTATCATGCTGTCGGAGATGTGTCAGGTTTTTGTTCCGCTGCTTTGCTCGGAGCTGACACCCAATCATCCGCCCGCCTGTTGTCTGTCCTCCCCGGCTCTCTGGAGCCATGTGCCCCGCTGTTGTCTGGCAAAAGCAGCGGTGCCGGCGGCACGGAGTTCCCCGGGGACCGCTGGTACAATAACCTTTTATTTTTTAATACAATGTACCAGAATTAACGAAAATGTAGGATATTACTACTGACATTCATGTAATATTACGTCACAACGTCTGCTGTATTAGCCGTGTGTTTACTACGTGTTTATTTGCATATAGAGCGGGGAAGTGAGATCGGACCACAAGTGATCACTCATCCTCAGACGCATTCTAATGCCAGGTGTGAACAGACGGACTTAAAGCTGTCCACTTGTGATCCGATCACGGAGGACACATCTTAATACCAGGTCTGAACAGGGCCTTAGATACGTCATTTCACTCCGTTAGGAACCCACTTAAGCCAAAAAGACTTTTCGACCGCAGCCTTAGTGACGAAATAGCTACGAAAAATGTGCCGTTTTTAGCTGCTGTTGTTGTGACCATAGCCTGTACCGCTCCAGCGCTTTGCATTGTGGGATACAGCAGATGAAGTAGACTGGTCCTGGATGCATACTGGAGATTTTGTCCCAATCAGTATGACATCAGGGTATTTTGGGCATGCTGTAGATTTTGCTTTTGTTTGCATGCTACATGCTACATCTTGGCAGTGCGTACTACTAGTATAGTATGCGGTTTCGAATGCAGCATTTGTCCTTTTCTACCTGCCGTTCGCTGATATCTTCTAGCAGCAGCCATTAGGGAAATATTTGATGCTATGGAATCACAGACAGTCGGTAACCCAAATAGTGTAGGAGGAGGAAAAACATATGGTGCGAGCAATAATACACTTCATCTGAATGTAAATGTTTTTCTGAGCTCTAAATAAAACCAGTAACAGGTAAATCTCAGAGGTATAGTGACGCTCAACAGTTGCAGAACATCTTTGTCAGATTTAATATCACTCAGTCTCAGCAGAGCGGCCGACTCCATCACCGTTAGTCTCAGTGGTTGCTTGTTACAGCAGCTGGGAAGCGCTGCCGTCCGCCGATATGACACGGCGAAGTGAAAACGTAATTAACTGGGTTTGGTTGAGGCGCGACAGTACAGACAGTTAGGACCAGTTTCACGCAGTCATTTCAGATTTACTGTTTACTGCAGCAGCAGCAGCGAGTATCTCAGCAGAAGGACACCTCAAGAAAATGTCACATGCAATTAAAAGAGAATGGAGCAGCTCAGGCTCTAAATAATTCAGACAATGGAGCGTGATCTGGAAATTGGCTCCAAATACTGCAGCGCTGCACTTTCCCCCTTCACATATCTGAATTTTTTTTAAAGGCTGCTGCCTGTTGTGGGAAATCTGGAGCGGTATCAGTTCCAATCATTACCATCTCATACTTGACTTATTATTTATTTAAAATGTACCATTCTTTCATCAGATATACACTGATCATGATGAAAATAATGTTCTTAATTATGTTTGCAATAACAGATCCTGATTGGTTACCACCTATTACTATACTGTTTAAAGCTGCTAAAAGGTACTAAATGGTCTTAAAGGGACACTCCACCCATTTTTACACATGATGATTAGTTTACTTGTCACACTAGTACTACTCCGCTTGTGAAAACAGAGGTACAATAGCTTTTGCAGCTTTGAAAGGAGCTCTATAAAGTCTGAGATAATAACCCCGATGATGTCATCAGGAGCTTAAAAGGTGCCCAGTGGCGTTTTCTTGTAAACAAACAAAAGTTATATTTACATTCAGGCTACATCCACGACAAACGCAGCGTAGGGAAGAAGTCGGGGTGGATGAATGGGTAAAAAAAAAATGTGAAACCAGAAGTCAACGTTGACTTATTTGTCACATAACTTCCATACTTAAGGTACACCACTTCTAGAGTTATTTTTACCCAAACCGTGATCTTTTCCTGAACCTAACTAAGTAGCTTTTGTCGCGTAACTTCCATACTTAAGTTATGCCATTTCCGGAGTTATTATAACCACCTTGAAACCAGGTTTTTTTCCTAAGTCATCTTTTTTTTGCCGAAACCTAACCAAGTCAATCTTTTCCTGAACTTAACTAAGTAGTTTGTCGTCACATAATTTCTCTACTTAAGTTATACCACTTCTGGAGTTATTTTAACCCAAACCGTGATCTTTTCCTGAACTTAACTAAGTAGCTTTTGTCACGTAACTTCCGTACTTAAGTTACGCTTTTTCCGGAATAACTTTAACCCAAACCACGACCTTTTTCCTGAACCTAACTAAGTCGTTTTGTTGCCGAAACCTAACCAGGTTGTTTCCTGTGAGAGTTTATTTTGAAAAGACTGTATGCATGTAAAGAGCGGTAATCGTCACACATTGCTGGATATTTGTATGAAAACACATGAAAAATGAGGAAGAACTTTTGGTAAGATATCATACAAACTGTTGTATGAGCATACATTGTTACCAGTCAGGGAGGTCTGAGGAATGATGTGTGGAACTATGGAATTGCATTATGAGAAATGTATTCCAGTGTGTTTGGAGCTTGACCCATACTTTTTGAGAGGTTTTAAATACAGATAAAAGGAAAGTTCTGAGGGAAACAGTGAACACTTTTCAAGGGCTCTCATTTGATCTTACACATTCAGTCTACCTGGCGGGGTTAGTACCACTCAGCCTGTGAAAACAGTTGTTTCATGTCTTCTGTGACTCTTGAAGAAGTTTGTCAAATCAAAACATAACCCTGATGTCAAACAGCAGCGATATTATCAGAGCTGTCTTGGCCTGCGCTCTGAGAGAGCAGATTAATAGCAGAAAGCCTGGGTTACACAGCGGAGGTGTGTGAATGAAAACCAGCATTCACCCTCAAAAACTTTAAGCCACTCAAACAAAACGATACGTTCAAAAGAATAATGCACATAAAGAGAGGAAGATTGAACCTGCTGTAATAAAAGGATCCTTTTAAAGGAAAATGGTAGTCTGCTCTCCCTGGTAATTTTTTCATTATTGAGACAGATTAGATGAATGCAGAGCAGACAATAGAGACCCGAGAGAGGTATTCTTATGGGACTCCAATCCAAGGCCGGCAGTGTGGGGGTGTGTAGATGAGCACCACCGCTGGACTTGAATCTTTACTGATTATTCCATCTTTTCCTTTCTCCAGCAGCGCACCATGTCCCGACGGGCACCTGCGAGGTGGTGGCGTTGCATCGCTGCTGCAACAAGAACAAAATCGAGGAGCGGTCGCAAACGGTGAAGTGCTCCTGCTTTCCCGGGCAAGTGGCCGGCACCACCAGAGCCGCCCCGTCCTGCGTAGATGGTACGATCCGGCTGAATATTTCATGGGCCCCTTCTTCTTCTTCTTCTTCTTTCTTTCTTTCTTTTTTTGCTGATACTCCTTTCCACAAATCTTAAGGATTAGTTTTGCTGAGATCGTCGATAAGTGTTTTAAGCACACACTAACTCACTGAAGTGTAATTTCTTCTCGGACAATGTTGTCAGATAGAGCAGTCAGTCTGAGATCATTTATAAATGTCACAGTTTGTTATCATAGCAAATTAGAGCTGCATGGGAATAATAGGTAATTACATGTTGGATTATTCATGAACAAATCCTAATAAGGAAAAAAGTGACTTTTATTACTGCACCATACTACGGACACAAAGACCTTTTTATACAATACGAGAAAGGGACTGGTGATAACGGCATATGAAAATTACACCATTTCAATTTAAATTCATAAATTTAAATGTAGAAATTTCACATTAAAATCTTCATATACTGTGAATTTCTAAATAATCTGTTATTATTTTCTTAAATTAATTGTTTGGTCAACAAACTGTCAGAAGGATTTAAGTGTTTACCTGGCTTAAAGGGATGGTTTGGCTGTTTTGAAGTGGGTTTGTATGATGTACTGATCTATAGTCGGTGTATTACCGACAGTAGATGACGGTCGGTGCGCCCCCAGAAACAGACCGGTTACCGGCATGGAAGCAAAGTGATGAACTACTGTGGACGGGGTCGACGGCAAAATTTATTTTAGTCACCTAAAAAAATCAATAACAATTTAAGTAGCGGGCCCAGAATCTAGAAAACCTAGGAAATCCATCGGTACCAACCATGTCATACTAGGTTGACGCAAAGGAGGCTAAATAACGCTCCAAACTTGCGCTAAATTTTGGCGAGGAAAAACTATAGTGACCATTTTGAACGGGGTCCCTTGACCTCTGACCTCAAGATATGTGAATGTAAATGGGTTCTCTGGGTACCCACGAGTCTCCCCTTTACAGACATGCCCACTTTATGATAATCACATGCAGTTTGGGGCAAGTCATAGTCAAGTCAGCACACTGACACACTGACAGCTGTTGTTGCCTGTTGGGCTGCAGTTTGTTATGATTTGAGCATATTGTTTTATGCTAAATGCAGTACCTGTGAGGGTTTCTGGACAATATCTGTCATTGTTTTGTGTTGTTAATTAATTTCCAGTAATAAATATACACATACATTTACATAAAGCAGCATATTTGTCCACTCCCATGTTGATAAGAGTATTAAATACTTGACAAATCTCCCTTTAAGGTACATTTAGAACAGATAAATATGCGATTAATCACAATTTACTATGGACACTCATGCGACTAATTGTGATTAAATATTGTAATCGATTCAAATGTGTTATACAAGTAGCAAACTCCTTTAAGGAATAACTGTGCGTAGGTTGTGAGCTTAATGTTAGACAGAGAGAGACATCATCTTTGGCTCAGGCTCGTTGAAGGTGGGCTGACCTTTAAGGCGAACCAGCTATTCTCATTTTAGTGACTAAAAACAAAAAAAAAAACACTTGGCAGCCGGGCCTAACAACTTTTCTGGTGGAAACCCTGAGTGGATACCGCGTGGTGAATCCAGGGTCCTTATGAAGAGGCTCCTGAGGTTGTGTTTTTTTAATCACCATTGAATGAATGTGAAGCTGCCCCACTGCCTGATGCTAAATGGCTCGGAGGTTCTCTTAGCATGCTAATGTGTCAGACTCCCCGACTCAGCTGAAGTGGCTGCTTCACTTTGGTCTGAAAAGCGCGGGTTTTCTGGCTAAACTCTGGACCCAATCGTGTTTGACCTATTCCTTGACATTTTAGTATTGACATTTTCTGCAAATTAGAGCTGTGAGCCACTGGCTTCAGTTTAAAGCTCCACGGGTGATCTCAGGAAAAAAAAATGTTCAGCACTTAACCTTTTAATTATTCTTTCTTCTACAACCAGGGATTACCTTTTAGCTCCACTCTGTGTGAGACAATCTCCTCTTCATATGAAGACAAATGAACCTCCGGACATCTGAGAAAACGCGAATAGATTTGAATGTGTAATTGAAAGAGGTCGCCGCGGAATAAAGTTTCTAAAAAAGTGTCTTGTTCGCAACGTGTTGTGGTCGAAGTAAAGAAAACTTGAAAGAAGTTACCCTGATCATCAATTATCTGTGTAAAAGAACCTTTGTAAGGTCACATGTAGACAGTCAGACAGAGCTACCGGGTTTCCAATTCTGCACTAACAGCAAAATTACAACTCACTATCTGCGATACTGTTTGAACCAGCTAATGTCCACAATTTTCAGACCTACTGAGTATGCTTTGGCCACACTCCAATGACACTCAGCCATAACACTCGCACTGTAATCTTCAATCCTGGCACATGATTGCAATTAAGGCATTTTTAACTTCTGATTTAAGGATAATCGCCTTGATTTTTCAACAGTTTTTTAAAAATATGTGTGAAGCCACGCAGCTCAGATTTATTTTCATAAGAAGTGCAAAAAAACTACTGATTAATAATGAAAATGAGCTCAAGGTCAAAGCAAAGATTTGTGGGGATTTCTAACAGCTCCGACAAAGACAATAAAATAAATGAAAAGTATAAATCTATTTTTCGCTGCCAGCTGTTTTCAGTCTGAGCGGCCCTCGTGTTTTTTAAAGCGTCATTAACTGTTAAGTGAAACGTATCCCATGCACTTTATGCATGTTTGGTTATCAATACTCCCATTTCATTTCACGAGGAAACCTTTGTGGCTTTTTAATAGCTGCTGTTACACAACCGCCATCTGCTTTGCAGTTGACCTGATGCACGTTTTACACCACGCCGCCGCTATAACCCCGTCTGGGTGGTACAAATTGATTCCCTCATGTCATAAAGCATCCATTCTGTGCAATTTAGTCTAGTGAGGCTCCGGTGTTATGTGTGGATTATAATAACAGTCCTCTTCATTAGCAAAGAACACTAATGCCGGTGGAGGGGGGATGTGGAACGTCGATAATGACCTCTGTAATATGCCAAATTTAAATGATGTCTTGTACAATGGAGTAGCAGAAGCTTAATGTGCTCTTTTATGGAGGCAGCTCGCTGCAGCTGAAGGTTTTCCACTCAGCTGGCTGGAGTTCTTTTTCCAGTTCTCGGCTTGAAACGTTGTGGATATGTACGACAACAACAGAGTGCGTTTGAAATGCTCGACTAGATTTGAGCGAGTGTTGCCAGTCAAAAAGCTAATCTTGCATCATTTACCTGAGACAGCTGTCAAAATGTGACGTGACTTGTTGAGACACAGCGATGACGGTTAACTGAGGAGACGCTTCGTTTCAGCCTCAACAAGCCGTAACATTATGACCACCTGTCTAATGTTGAGTAAGTCCCCCTTTTGCCGCCAAAACAGCCCTGACCCGTCGAGGCGTGGACTCCACTAGACCTCTGAAGGTCTGCTGTGGTATCTGGCACCAAGCCGTCAGTAGCAGATCCTTTAAGTCCTGGAAGTTGCGAGGTGGGGCCTCCGTTTAGTGTTGCGTATGAAGCAGAGTTCACTTGGCACTTTAGTGTTGTCTTTTCTTTGTTTTAAAGGCTGCATTACAGTAAAGTGATGTCATTTTCTGACTGTTCTATTATTTGCCTTTACCCACTTAGTCATTATATCCAAATTACTGATGATGATTTATCAAAAATCTCATTCTGCAAATATTTTGTGAAAGCACCAATAGTCAACACAACAATAACAATACTGGCGCAATATCGATATTGAGGTAATTGGTCAAAAATATTGTGATTAGAGTTGTCAATCGATTAAAATATTATATCGCACGATTGTCCGTAGTTAATCGTGATTAATTGCAAATTAATGACATTTTTTATCTGTTCAAAATGTACCTTAAAGGGAGATTTGTCAAGTATTTCATACTCTTATCAACATGTGAGTGGACAAATATGCTGCTTTATGCAAATGTGTGTATATATTTATTATTGGAAATCAATTAACAACACAAAACAATGACAGATGTTGTCCATAAACCCTCACAGGTACTGCATTTAACATAAAACAATATGCTCAAATCATAACATGGCAAACTGCAGCCCAACAGGCAACAACAGCTGTCAGTGTGTCAGTGTGCTGACTTGACTATGACTTGCCCCAAACTGCATGTGATTATCATAAAGTGGGCATGTCTGTAAAGGGGAGACTCGTGGGTACCCAGAGAACCCATTTATATTCACTGATCTGGAGGTCAGAGGTCAAGGGACCCCTTTGAAAATGGCCATGGCAGTTTTTCCTCGCCAAAATTTAGCGCAAGTTTGGAGCGTTATTTAGCCTCCTTCATGACAAACTAGTATGACATGGTTGGTACCGATGGATTCATTAGGTTTTCTAGTTTCATGTGATACCAGCATCTTCACTCTTTAGCTTTAAAACTGAGCCCGGTACAACATGGAAAAAATGCAATTTGCGTTACTGCGACATTCCCTATTATTCCCTATTATTTATTTCCCCTGGTAACGCTACATTGCATTCATGCTCTACTCAGTAAAAATGAGCATTGGACGAAGGTAAAATTCTAGTGCCATCATGATGTGTTCAGGCTCTACTCAGTAAAAATGAGTATTGGACGAAGGTAAAATTCTAGTGCCATCATGATGTGTTCAGGCTCTACTCAGTAAAAATGAGTATCAGGCGAAGGTAAATTCTAGCGTCATCATGATGTGTTCAAATGTAATCTTGTAAAATGTATTTTTTTGTGAGAAACTTGAATAAATCCAGTTGTTTGAAGGAGATGTTTTCACAGCAATATAAAATAGATAATAGAGAGAGAAATATGACCTGTTTAACTTCCTGACAAAAACAGTAATAAAGGATTGGATGTTGAAGTGAATGGGATTTATTTTATTTTTTTTACCGTGGTATCGAATTGCTATCAAGAAGCGTGGAATTTCACTGTTATCGGTATCAACTACTAAAATTTCTGGTATTGTGACATCACTATTACAGAGAACAAAGACACTATCTGCTCTTTGACCTCTAAATCTCTCTACATCACCAGCCTCGATAGTGGAGCAGAAGTGGTGGTGTCAGATGCATCCGTGCCTTGACGGAGAGGAATGCAAAAATCTTCCTGATCAGAAGGGTTGGAGCTGCGCTACGGGGAACAAGATCAAAACTACTAAGGTAAGTTTACGGAACAAAAAACGCTTTCGTGAGGCCGTATTCGAACCTGTTGAATCTGACCTCGCACACTTTTTCAGCTCCTCAAAGTCAACCGGCTGTGGCTTCTGTAACAGTCGTCTGCGCTGCCTTTATCCCTAAAAACAGTCGGTGCTCGGACCCCCGGGGGGGCTTTAATCAATGTGCTGCCATGTCGCCTTAGCACTTTCAGGCCACTTTGAGCACCCAAACTGGCCAATTACTCACTCCAATTACCTGCTTTTAACGTTGTAACACGATGCCCATATCCTTCACTGTGTTATGACGACCCGTAGACTTCAGTTCTGCCTCTCTCCATGTACTTAATTATTTAAACTGCCCGCACCACACCTGGAGCCGGGAGCCTGGAGCCTGGGGCTATTGATTCAGGGACTTGTCGGGACCTCAAAATGGGATATATATATAGTTTTTTTCTTTTAGTGGTCATGGGTTCTGAGACAAGCCTGTCTAACATCTAGGAATGACTAGCAGATCTTGATAAGACCTTAAAGTATGAACGTTAAACTTATCTTTTCTGTTGTTGTCTTCTTTAACATGGACGTCTGGAAAGATTTCTGCGGACAAAGAGCAGCTTTGGTAACGTCGGATGCTTCGCAGCAGAGTCCAGGTAATAAACTTGTTTTTTTATGTGTATATATATATATATATATATATATATATATACATATATATATATATATATATATATATATATATTTGAAGGTTTTACTTGTCTCCATACATTGTGGTCCTTAACTTCCAAATGAAAAAATACAGAGATATCCACAACAGGGATCATTAATATGTCTCATTATTCATTGTACAAAAAAAATGTTTACCGCGTAGTGTCGCCTCACATTTTCATTAAAAGGCAAATGGTATTATTAACCACATTTCCCAGCGGTGCAGCAACACCAGAGATGGAGAGGAGAAGAGGTGTGCGATCCACAAAGACAACAACAACAACCTGTTCAAAGCGGTCGGCATTACCCAGCGGATTTATCTCGCACACCTTTGAACTCAGCTGGAGAAACAAGTTTTCTTAAGTTTCAAATCTTTCTGCGGGCTGCTTGAAGCAGCGAGGGGTCGGAGCTTTCTTCTTCACCTCTGCGGAGCCTTTTGGGGGAAAACAGCAACAACATAAAGCGGGAACCTCCCAGCTATACTGACCTCTATCGCTCCGTATCATAAATGCATTCATACACACTGGAAACACTGTGGAGGATTCATAGCGTAAACAAAAGCAGTGACTGGCTACTACATATCTCAGGACGCGGCGGGGAATACGGTCTGTCAGTGTGGAGGAAAATCTCTGAGTGATGAACGGCGTCTGACATGATAGACGTTGAGCTGCGGCGTTAAAATCTGTACATGGCAGCGTGTCTTTTGGACTCGTAAATGCAGAAATCCTGGAGAGTAAGAAAGAAGAAGAAGAAAATGTTCCACCAGTAGAATTGCCATAAGGGTTCAGAGTTTATCACTTGTTAGATATTGTGTAGGTGTAGAACATTAAATCTATTCTAAAGTCTGGTGTCTACTCTTCCAATAAGTGATCAAACAGGGCAGGACCAGAATATATATGGTAATGATCTGCAGGGCCGCTGTTAGCCATTTGGGTGCCCGAGGCGTATTTGCTTTGTGAGTTTGCCTTTCATTATGGCATAATTTCATTTCATTATAAATGTCATTTTTATTTATTTTAGACAGAGAAAGGTTAAGAAATGTGTGGTAATTTGTAAACAAAAGTAATAATCCACCATTCAAACTTTAAAAAGTACTATATTCATTCATGTAGCTCTGCAAGTCACTGCATGTTCTACAACACTGTCCTGCAAATATTTCCGAATAAAAACGTTGTGTTAACACATGTCCGTAACATTTTCTACAGATAGACATCGAAACTGTAGTAATGTTGCTGATATGATGTCAATATACAGTCAATAGATCACCTTCACTGTCTGTTGCTGCTGTGAACCGCGCGGCTCATGTTAAAAATAGGCGAGACCTCGAATCTCTAGAAGAGAGGCAGCTGACGCGACGAGCTTTAAAACTAAATGGTACATGTCCACCGGGGCGTTTTTTAGCACGAGGGCACGCGCTGCTTTCTGGCATTGGACGCTTGATAACACACTTGGCACCTGATTGGACGAACGCTTTCCCTTCGTGGGCTGCTGCTCCCAGCTTTCAAACCGGAAACAACATGGAGGCTCGTTTGGAAACTTTCTTCTCTTATTTCATGAAAATAATTCACCGAAATGTGTTTCTGCAAACATCTGAGGCGAGAAATAAGCCGCGCAATTGCTGAATCTGTCTTTATTTTGATTTCAACAACGTCTATTTTAAAAAGATTCTCTGGAGTTTCGAGATGCGGCAAGTCGCGTCAAACGCCCGTGATTTGCATAAAGTAGACTAGACCTCAACTTTATGCAAAATGAGGAACGGCCGTCGTGATGCTCCATCTCTCGAATCGCGCCGCCATGCTACCTGAATGCGTTGCACGGCTGCTTGTATTAGACAATGAATGGCAAGCGTGGAAAGGACGGATTCTGTGGACACGTACCATGAGCCTGCTACAACGTAAAAATCGCAAGTTGCGTTAATGCGCTATTATCGTTTGGTTTGTAACAGTCGAGTCTGACAAATTCATTTTGGTTGATTTCTCCTACTACTACCCAATGTTCTCCTTGATGCTAATCTACTAAATTCCTATGATACCAAAATGAACGCAGAGGGACCATGCCAACAAATTTCCCTCCAGAAGAGTCACTAGAAGTTTTGATTTGTGGGGAGAATCCCCAGGTAGCCCTGACAGTGAAACTTTATTTGGATCTGCAGTGTCCCTGCTTTCTTTTTTTTCGCTGATTTTACAGTCAGACTTTAAAAATCTTGCCTAGTGCAGCCTTAAAATGGCCATACTATGAAAAAATCCCAGCCTCAGTATAGTTACAACACAAAACATATTGCTGAGAAGGACACTGTGGTGTGCCAATTACACGGCTGAATTACACAAACACAAGCCCGTGCACCTGCTGTGTTATATCTTTCAGCCAACCTTACTTCAGGCACTAAATGGAAACGAATCCTTCGCCAGTTAAATTAGCACTTGTCAGCCAGCAATTAAACGAACGCAACACCCGCTGAAGACTTAGTTTTCCTCTCAGTATTTTTAGCGTTGTTTCAGACAGTCACTCAAATACTGTTAATGATCCTTCCCTCCCTCCACATGAAGTGAGATGCGGTGTAGATCCATCTCTGAAGACATTTTCTCTTCTGACAAGAAGCGGCTCCGCTCTTTGTCTTTTCGGCGTGGAATTATTCTCAAATTAGTACCACATTAATCACGGTGACAGCTGAGAATGTAAATGACTCTGTAAAGGGAAGAATTTATTACAGCCTGGTAGAGAGACCGGCAAAGTGCTGCGACAACCTAAATTTATGGAAACTCTTTACCCCGGGTTTGATATGATTATGCAGGTTTTCTTGTCAAGTGATGGCCTGATGGTTTTCGGATTGTTTTGCTTTTCTGCATAATTGAGGATGATTTATATGACACTGTGCAGCGCGGCGGCGTCGCTGCTCCTGGGCCTGTTCTTTGTCAAACGAGCCATTTGTGAATTAATCTAAGCGGGCTGTCAGAGCTGTCCGTTTCCTATCAAAAGTTCAGCATCGATAATGGAGCCGTACAAGTTTTAGGCGACGGCTTCCCCTCAGTCCGTCAAACCCGCGTGGCGGCTGACAGACGGTTCGGAATCGATAGCGGACGTCGTTATGAAGGCTGTTATGTTATGTTCCTCGAGAGTCTTTTTTCCAGAATGTACTTTTTGGAGGAGCAGAGGAGCTGCCAGTCAGCCACTGGGCTTCATGACAGGCAATTTAATCTCAAGGAGAATGGAGGTCTTCAGAGTATCTGACAGCATCGAACTAGGAGAGAGGAGAGTGTGGCGCACGAACCCAACTCCTTCATCTCGGATACTGCATACTACAGTCTAGCGGATAGATCCATGAGCTGATCACGAATCACCATCGTTTTGGTCAATATTGAAATCACGATTATTTAACAGGATTACTCACTGACTTTGGCAACATCATGCATTTACTGAACTTCAAAAAAACTTGTCTTGTAGATTTTCTTGGATTCTTACTTTATATGAAGGCTCTCTTTCTGTCATCTTGGCTCGAGCTGAACTCCGAACATGCCATAGCCTTTTGGGGAACAGAGTTTCCCTCAGGAGTTTGACAGACTGTGGTGGGTGGACCTCGAACCCTCAAGGGGGTCTGTTCCCCAGAAGAAGATCTTGTATATTTTAAAGTTAAATGCATCAATCTGGTGCACTTTGAGAGCAAAACTAAGAGACTAGATCTATGAAGAACTTTGCGCTTTAGTAAATAATTTAATCATAAACACATTGGTTGTGTAGATATGAATGGTGATGACACAAAAAGGTCACACCCACAAAGCATGGTAAAAAATACAGGGTCGGTGATTCCAGACAGGTCGGGTAGGTTGCAGACATCCACTGAGGACAGTCCGCCTCGGTTGCATTGGAGCAGGGAGCTCCGCAGGGCAGCCAGTCGGCAACTCCGGGGTCTGAAATGTGAAGCCAATGCTGAAGTGCCTTAAACTTGCATTCTCTCTAACAGCCAGCAGGGGGCGACTCCTCTGGTTGCTAAAAGAAGTCTGATTGTATAGAAGTCTATGAGAAAATGGGCCTACTTCTCACTTGATTTATTACCTCAGTAAACATTGTAAACATGAGTTTATGGTCTCAATCACTAGTTTCAAGTCTTCTTCAATACAGCATGATGTTCATTTAGTAAATTATGGTCCCATTTAGAGTCAGATAGACCATAAAGCAGGGGATGCTTTAAGGCTTTAGTGGCTACCTTGTGATTTACAGGTCGCTACCACAGCGTTGTCCGGTCTGGGAATTGTCTGTGTTTCAACTTCAACCCTTTTCACAGTGTGTTTGCAGTTCATGAAAGTTGATTGTAACACTTCTGGTTGCAAGAAACCAAGATGCCGACGGCCAAAATGCCAAACTCGAGGCTTCAAAACGGCAGTCCACAAACCAATGGGTGACGTCACGGTGACTTTGTCCACTTCTTATGTACCGTCTATGGGCGCAGTGATCACTAAGTCCACGGCCCCGAGGAAGCAACGAAGTCCGGGCGAAGGGTGCTGGAAAGCTCACGGCTGGAGTCGGTCACGTTGTACCGCCATGGAGGTAACGCGGCGCTGGCTGGCCCTTGCCAAAGAGAGGTCCCATGAGGGGATCCTCCCACACACCGAGCCGCCACACCGCTATAAAGGAAACGGTTGCGTTGGATTTATAACACAAGCTCAAACAAGAGTATCATTGCGTAATCACACAATAATCGTTTTATCTCGGTCATCTTGTTTCCATAATCGCTGGAAGCCCAAATCATAACTGAAAATGAAATTCGATCAATCAAATTAACCCGAGATAACCCCTTCTGATTTTAGTGACCCGTACCCATAGCACCAGCCCTCTGATAAACTACTGCTAAGCCTCTATAAAAAAAGCAAGACTGTCGGCCAGCAGTTTGTTTCATCCAACTCTTCCACAGTATATTCTCTAAAGGCCACTAGCAGGGGTTTTAGACCTTTAGCCTTATTCCTCCTCTGAAGATAATGAGCTTTCTCACAGTGGCAAACATTAAAAATAAACTGCGAGAATGAAAAGAGGCTTTGGTATTGAATAATGTATCTGATTTTTGTAGCTTGCTTTGCCAACCTCTTTTGACATGTCAATCAGTGTGGGCGGGAGTCTCATGTCTTCTCGTTCGGATTTTTTCTGTTGAGAAAGTTGAGTTTTATTACCGTTATTACTGCTCTTTTTCCTTTTCTGTATCAGTCTCTGCTTATGTCAAGTGCTCACTTGCATCGTGTTATACCACTGAGATAGAAGGAAACAGGTATTTATGTACAATATAGATGAAAACCAAACACGTGCTGCTTGTGGAGTTAGCTTTCTGAGATGTTAGCGCTGCTTTGATGGCTCGGATTTCATTTTAACACCTTTTTTTTTCTGTCACAGGTGAACCAACAGTTCTTTGTCGGATCATCAACAGAGAAGTAACGCAAAGGACCTTTCTGTAAATAGAGACTTCCTTTCTTCTGGACTGCAATTAATCTTTGGAAAAATGCTGATTTGAATGCTTCTTCTTGAACTCTACGGACATCGAGCACTGATCATTCAGCACTCCTTTTGGAAAGGACTCCATATGATTAGCCTTACCGGACTACAGGATTTATCCTCTTGACATTGTACTGCTTGTAGTGGAATACAACAGTGAACTTGTGTTCATTTCTAGAGTAATATGTCCTTCGCGGGAGGATTTGCATCACAAGTTTGACCGGGGTGAGGCAGCAGGTTTGTCGTAAGCATCGCAAGTATTCAATACAAAAAATGTGATTTTGTTTTATCGGTCGACTGTGGCTTTCTTCTCTAACAACGTGTAGTTTCAAAAGGTTCAGATGAGAATATGTAGCTGAGCAGCAGATATTCAGGGTGATTTTCAAAGAAGAACACAACCACATTCATCATTGTATTGTTAATACTGTGTGCCACACAACACAGAAAGAAACCCAACCTACTACGCATTATGAGGATTGCTGAACTGAACTGAAAGGGTATAAGCTGATCAAACCTACCAGCTGTTAACAGACAGAAAGTTGGATCCAGTCAGTGGTTTATTTTTTCCTTTTTTGAAAATCACTCTGCCATTTCCTGCCGCTTCTGCCAGATTTTTGTTTTTTGTCTCACAGCTCTGGAGTTCAGATTCTCGACAGCAGCAGCGGTGTAAATTAAACACACAGCATCTGGTCGCTGGCTGCGTTAATGACAACAACGTTCCCAAAACTGTTTGACTAGTTACTCAAGTATCGCTGACACTTCCTTTGTCTGTGTAAGTGATGACATCAGTAATAAACTATGGTTGTGTAACTAAAGCCGTGTGTCTTTTAAGCATCTGTATGCTAACTGCTTTTAGCAATGTTAGTAACGAGATGTAACGAGATGATCAACGTTATTCACTTCACCTGTCAGTGGTCTTTATGTTATGGCTGAACGGTGTAGCTCAATGCACCGCTGTGCCCAAGTACAGCCTCACAGATCTGCTAGCATGGCTGTAGGTACAAGTATGTTTCGGGCCAAGTCTTAAAGGGATAGTTTGGGGGTTTTGAAGTGGGGTTGTATGAGGTACTTATCTACAGTCAGTGTATTACCTACAGTAGATGACAGTCGGCAAGCCACCAGTTTGGAGAAGCAGATGTTGTAGAAGCAGCTGATGTACATTTAGTCATCAAGAGGTCTGGAAATGATGGATTAGTAAATTCTGTACAGTGACATTCCCATTCACAACGGATCCACCAAAGTCACACAATAGCACAGACAAACAAACCAATGGAAGCAGCGGTAGACCAGCAACTCCCGTGTTCTGCAAGGCTCTCGCCAAAGCCACTACTTGGCTTTGGTGAGAGCATAGATGTATATGAAGATGACACTTCAATTCCTCGTCAGAGACGGCTGTCTGACAGCAAAGTAAACCAGCAAAAATATTCTAAATATAGCGTACACTTAAACGGATATCGTTTTTTGTAGGTGAGCCTTTCTTTTAGGTGTCTAACATACGTTTTACTGCCAGCCCCGTCCACAGCAGTACGTTGCTTTGCTTCTGTACGGTAACTCTTCTCCAAACTGGAGGCGTGCCGACCGCCATCTACTGTAGGCAATACACCGACTATGGATACATACCTCATACAACCCCACTTCAAAACACCTGAACTATCCCTTTAACTCAGAAATCAGTTGAAAAATGCTAGTGCTTCTCCACTGGTTTAAGATGGGGTTTGTGCAGTTGAGTATATATTCTTGATTTCTTTGTTTTGCTCAGAGTACTATTGCACATGTAAGTCTAACAACAAGATGTGGTTAAAGGGTCCTGAAAGAGTTAAGATGTTTTTTATAGACTGACTTTATTTAGCATCCTTGCCTTTCTTATCTAAAGGTGAATATTAAAGAGGTGACGGAGGTGAAATGAGGGGAGAGAGAGAGAGAGAGAAGGGGGTATGAAGTGCATCCCTCACAGTTGCTTGTAATATACAGAATTTACAGTATCTTATGAATTGCAGAGGAGGATAATCATGAGGTGCGTTACAAGCTTGTCGGGCACACCTGTCTAAATCTAATCTAATACAACAGGGCTGCGATAAATTCTACCTTTATGGAGCTCATCAGGTTTTGATGACGCCGTGTCAGAGAGGTGCTGACTCAGCTGTTAATCGTGGTGGTGTTGACTGGACTGCTTTGTGCAGAGAGGTTATGGCTATGGTCTCTGTGTTGCTGATTGCTGAGTGATTAATTGATGCCATCTTCTATTGCTCATGTAAACAGATGGTGAAAGCATGTTTTGTGAATGGGAATGTCGCGGTACAGAATTTACAGACCCTGAAAGCTGCAGAAAATGTTTTTAAGTCGCCTGATGAATGAATGAATGCGAGTTCAGTAAAGTTTAATCAGCACGCTTGCCTGTCACTTCAAAACTCCCCAAACACATCAAGGGTCGTTTACAACCTCAGAGAGGGATGCTCAAGTTATCAAATCAACAGTCAAAGTTGGTTTTCAGCAAATCTGAGAAAAAAAAAAAGCCCCGTCATGACTGATGTTATCACAGTGGGTGAAATCACGTAGTGTGGAGAAGAGAGAAGCGTTTTGATGTAAATGAGCAGGCAAATTGGTCACTTTATTTTGAAAGGAACAGCCCTGCGACAGATTTATCCCTGCTAGTTTCTTGTTAAATTGTCTCAAATGGTTGTCTTTTTTTATTTCACCCTGCCTTCCACAACAAGAGCACCATCTGTTATCGTCATGTTGACCCATTCTGAGTCCAATCTTTCTGCTTTTTTAAAAAAAATAAATAAATAAAAATGAAACAACCTTCCAAAATTACAAGCCGATGCTTCATCACAGAAAAACACTCACACTCACATTTTGGCAACAATTCTCTCTAGCTAGATAGGAGACAACAGCACCATCGCACTGAGCCACAATTAGCCTCAAAATCCATACTCCTCCTCCTCGGAATCATAACTCAAATCTGAACACAAAGACACGACACAGGTTTTTGAGATTCAGCCTGAGTTACACTTCCCGAGGATATCATTATCTTGCAGGTCCATCGCGAATAAACGTCCATAAATCTGCTGAGATGTCATAGAAAAGAAGACGCTCTTTTTAACTCAGAATCATGGTGATAGTTGTCTGTACATCCATCGGTACCAACCATGTCATGTGAGCTTGTTGGGAAGGAGGCTAAAAAACGCTCCAAACTTGTACTACATTTTGGCGAGGAAAAACTGACATGGCCGTATTCAAAGGGGTCCCTTGACCTCTGACCTCCAGATCAGTGAATGTAAATGGGTTCTCTGGGTACCCACGAGTCTCCCCTTTACAGACATGCCCACTTTATGATAATCACATGCAGTTTGGGGCAAGTCATAGTCAAGTCAGCACACTGACACACTGACAGCTGTTGTTGCCTGTTGGGCTGCAGTTTGCCATGTTATGATTGGAGCATATTGTTTTATGCTAAATGCAGTACCTGTGAGGGTTTCTGGACAATATCTGTCATTGTTTTGTGTTGTTAATTGATTTCCAGTAATAAATATTTAAATATATTTGCATAAAGCAAGCATTTTTACCCACTCCCATGTTGATAAGAGTATTAAATACTTGACAAATCTCCCTTTAAGGTACATTTTGAACAGATAAAAAACCGATTAATCGTGATTAACTATTTTATTTGAATGACAGCCTTAATAATAATAATTAAAATGTCAACGTTGTGAATAAAGCATCAGACTATTCGACTTTTTTTCTCGTAAAGTTATGACTTTATTCTGTAAATCTCAGATGTTTTTTCCCTCAATGTGGCCCTAATACTCCGTAGTACATTTGCACTTTGTCCCTCACTGCATTAGACTTATACACTCACCGGCCACTTTATCAGGTACACCTTGCTAGTACCGGGTGGTCTTCATCTGCTTCAAGGTTGGACGTGTTGTGCGTTCAGAGATGGTATTCTGCATACCTTGGTTGTAACGAGTGGTTATTTGAGTTACTGTTGCCTTTCTATCATCTCCAACCACTCTGCCCATTCTCCTCTGACCTCTGACATCAACAAGGCATTTCCGTCCACACAACTGCCGCTCACTGGATCTGTCCTCTTGTTGGGACCGTTCTCTGTAAACCCTAGAGATGGTTGTGGTGAAAATCCCAGTAGATCAGCAGTTTAATACTCAGACCAGCC